>PVIY010042807.1:0-20737 GCA_004026745.1 Myrmecophaga tridactyla | reverse complement strand
TTTTCCCTCCCCACCCTTAGGAGGGTCTACATAGGTATTACTGACACCAGCCGGATTTTCCCGGACTAAACTGGCCTCCTACCAGGGGGAAGGAGTCACCTGCGTCAGTTTTCCCTGAGGGTGAGACCCAGCAGGTTGAAAGACTTTCCTGTGAAGTCTCTGGGCTCTGTTTTTCTTATCCTGCCCAGTATGTGGCGCTCGTCTGCCTGCGGGTCCCACCAGCAAAAGACGTCGTGGCTTCTTTAACTTCGGAAGGCTCTCCCTGCTGGGGGCGTGGTCGAGACAGAGGAGAGGTTGTAGGCTGGTTCCAATGGCTTCAATTTGCCAAGCCCTGGGGTCTGAGTTCCTTGAGAGAGGGATTCCACCTAAGTTGGGCTTCACCCCTCCCCTGGGGAAGGCGCATGTGGGAGACAGCCCTGAGAGCAGTCTGTTTCTGCCTGTGTGTGGAGCAGTTGCAGCCCGAGAAGTCCCGCCGCTGAATCCAGAGGCTGCCAAGTCTACGTAGAAACAGCCACGAAAACCCCTGCTTTGTCCCCTTTCCTCTTTTTCGGTTAGCCCACTAAGCGACTTCTGACTTGCCCGGTTTCGCGTGAGCTGGGGGCCTATTTTTCGTAATCAGAATTTGTTTATTAATGCCGCAATTGGCGCTTGGTTGGACTCAGTCCCCGCTACTGTTTCCTTTCCCTCGGAGAAGCCGTCTATGGGGGGAGGGCCGCCGGGCGCCGGGCGCCGGCCGCCACGGCTTGGGGAACTTATGATTCCGGAGACTTGCAATTGGTCTAGCTGCTCCCGTTCTGGGCGCGCTGTGTGTTCGGTCACTATCGTGGTTCCGGGAGCTGTTCTGTACTGTTTCTGGTTATCTAGTAGTTGTTCTGGAGGATGAACTAAAATGCGCACATTGCTAAGCCGCCATCTTGGCCCCTCCTCCACCTGTGTCCAAGTGGCCTGATTTTAATCCATTTTAAAAGTCTATGAAAAATAGATTTGTAGGTAAGTTTTTCTTGTGGTCCTGGAAAGAGGTGGCAAATTCCAGGGGCCATGAGCTTAGCTACCACCCAAGCAGCCCCTTTGAGAGTTCATCTGAGAGTTACCAGGAAAACTCAGATGTTTGGATATTGCTCCTGGGAAAAGGGAACAAAAGGAGTTTGCAGTCATAAGGTGCCCCAATTCCACATGCACAGATTTCCTGCTGCTACTAGCCATAGCCTTGCAGAAGAAAATAACTTTTCTTAGATTAGTTATTCAATCTTGGAAGGATATGTCTTAACCAGCTTCCAGGAGGAGAGTGGAAATTTATGGATTATTCTTTTGCAATAGGATTGCACAAGTAGTGTCTAATGAGTTCCTTTCTCTAGCAAAAGGACTCCAAATAAAACACCACCAGGAAAGTTTATGTACAGTGGGTTACTGTGCTTATGTGCTGTACTTTAATTTATGTGGTCTCAACTATTTGCCTTTAAAGGTGAGAGGGAAAAGGGGGCGGGGGCAGAGGTTGAAGTTCTGCCTCCATTCATCCTGCATGGGGGCTTGCCCTGGAGTTCAGCTAAGGTGGGAATAGTGGATCTGCTGCCCCTCACTGTCTCTGTCCTGTAGGCTGTGCTGTCTGCTCTACCAGTGGGGACAGCTCACCATGCCAATGAGATTCTACAGTTTAAAGATATTCTCACCATATAGCTCCTAAATGCAAGCCAACTTGGCATCCAATGTGCAGTGGAAAAACTCATATGTTGGTGTCCAAAAGGGGCTCCCTGAATGTATTTTCCAAGTGTGCCTTTGGTTCTAGGTGATCACAGCTCCACACAGCTCTTTAGAGCCTGACTCCATCTGAAATTCGTCTCCGAGGGAGTCCTTTGCTTTCCTCAAACTGTTCTCCTAAGCTAAAAGGTTTATGTCACATTTCAGACTCCGAACCTCCTCTTGCAATAGGTAGGGCAGGCATTTATTCTTATCCCTTCTGTGCAGATCAAGAAATCATGCTCAGATTTGGGAAGGGATCCTCGCAATGGCAAACACTAATGATGCACAACTGTGCTCAGCCCCAGGTCTGTGAGTTCCTAAACTCTCACTCTCTTGACCTTGTGACTTTCCCCCAAGATGCTGATTCTTAGAGTCTTCTTTAAGCCAATAGGAAAGTGATGATTTTCAAAGCTGATTAAGTTATCTGGCTTGCTCCTTTTCCCCTACTCTGCATGTCCATCCCCCACCAAAATAATTACTTCCGAGGTAACCATTAATTGTAGTAATCATAGTATCGTCACTGAGCATATATTGCGGTGCAGGCAACACTTCCTATACTTAATCTCATTCAGTTTTTAAAGCAACTTTATAGGTTAGCTTCTATGATGATGCCGATTTTATGGAAGAGGAAACTGAGGCTTACAGAAGTAAGTAGCCTACAGGCACTGTGGCAGAGACTGGCCAGATGCTCACCAACCCCTTTCCTCCTCCTGGGCACATGGGAAGCCTCCCCTGCAATTAGTGTGCGGGTCATATATACGTGGGTTCTGGCCAGCAGATGGTGGGCAGAGAGATGTTCACCCCTCCCAGAACTGGCCAGAGAACATCACATGGATTCCTCTGCCCCGACTCTTCACCCACCGGCTGGCTGAGTTCAGCAGACCAGGTGAGTGACTCTGAGGAGACCCCAGAAGATGGTGGTAACAGTAGACATGGAAGAATCAAGGATCCCTGCATCGCAGCATAGAGAGCTGTCATCTGAGGACTGACCGGATCAAATAAATAGAGTCGATTCTCGTTATCTGGTCCCTAAGTCTCTGGGGACACTGAATTAGTGAGTACTGATCCTTTGTTCCTGGGGGAAATCTGGGGTTAGGTTCCTGCAAGTCTCTGGACACAATGTTTTTGTCAACCAATCAATACTCAAACTTGTTTTCTGTGCGCTTCTGCTTAAATATATCTTATTTAATATATATTGTTGAGTCATTACCATTGAACTCAGGGCCAACAGCACTGCAACTCATTCCCGAATGAAGCCTATTTAAGACGTGCCTATTCTCCACAAGGCACGTCTCAGCCTTCTCCTGCTTAGGAACACTAGACGGCCCATTTCAAACAGTGAGATCACCAACAGAAAGCAGAAAAATGCAAACAAACAAAAACTCCAATGCACTACATATATCATGAAAAAGACACTTGTTCACAGTGTGAGTTGAAACAAGATGACGGAAGATTTGCCTTGTTTGACCGTAACTGGGAACCCACCCAGGTCAGGCAATTCAAATTTGTTATCACCCTGCGGACATCTGTGAATGACCACAAAAGGACTGCTGCGTATTGATTTGGAGTTACAAATAGAGTTTGGCAAGTAGGCACCTTTCCAAATATAGAACTCACAAATAATGAGGATCAACTATAAACCTTTACTATGCTGAGCCACTGCAAACTGGGGGCTGCTCTTATTGCTTTCGCCTCACTAATACAGACATTTAAGTTGTAAACTGCTTGGTAGGATTCAGACACAACTTTATTGGCTCCAAAGCTCAGACTCTCAATTGCTATGCGATTTGGTTTCCTGACAGTCATTCTGCTAATTTAGCTATCTTTATTTTGTATAGATAACATTAGTAGTTTAGCAAGTGATGGAACTTATTTGCAAAATGACCTATCGAGGTATTGTCCCATTGTGATCATTGTGCAAATGGGTGCTATTAGGATGGGACATGAAGGCAAAGCCCAGAGGTGTTGGATGTTCCAGCACATTCATCCATGGTTCTGCACAGAGGGGCCTAATAAAAAATTTCCCCATCAACTGGCTGTTTAGAAGGTCACCAGTGTTCTTCATGCTTTCTTCGTACCTCTAGCTTATATCATGTTCTTTGAAACCCACACCTTCCTCACTGGCCCTTCTGGAAGGCTCTTGTGAACTCCTGTTTGATCCGTCCAACAGTTTCTTGGGGCTGCACCACGTGCCAAGCAGTGATCCAGGTACCAAGGGATCCAAACCCTGCTCCTATGACATCTCTGTTCCAGCGGGGAACAGACATCAGGTCCCCACTCCCACAGACCTTTACCTTTACGAGTTTGGGCTATGTGAAATGAAGGAGAAGTAAGGGGATTAGCAGAGTACATAGAGCCTGTGGGTTGACCTAATCTGGGTGTCTAGAGGCTTCTTGAGGAAGTGGTGAAACCTAAAGGACGAGTACATGATCCCAACTTTGAGACAACTGTAGCCCGTGGGTCTTGGGGGACACGGTTTTACTTGCTTATGAGGATGATGTACACATACAAAATAAAAATAAGTCATCAAGAACAATTAGCCGGAGACCACTGTTAATGAAGACAATGTGAAAAAGAAGGGTAGAGTTTTCCTCTTGCATCCTGTTTTAATGTTTTCTTCCCACCATGAAATTAGCAAACAGTGCATAGGAAGAGTCAACAGGCCAAATGCATTTCTTTAGGGTTGTTATTATCCATTCCCAAAGTAAATGACACAAAACCAACATAGCTTTAATTCAGGATAGGCATTATTAATGGTGTTTATTTTTCATTAAGAGGTTGGAACAATTCCCTAATTGTTAGCAGATTCTAGGAACAGCCTTATTTGTAAAAAAGTGGTTGACAAAAAAGTCACTAATAGAATAAACAGCCAATTTAGAGAGAGCAATGGCAATTATAAAATGTATTTAATGGTTTACAGCATATCAGTGATATTTTGCAGAAGCTTTGTGACTCTCCCACATTTCCACATCTGAGCTTGGCAGATCAGACCTTACCCACATAAAGCACCAGGATTGTTCCCATGGTTTTATGGCTTCTTTTAAAATTTTTAATTTTCTGATGATAAAGCTAAGATGCTCATTATGGAAAACTTGTCTTATGCAGAAGAGAATTGCAAAGAGAGAATAAAAATCTCCTATAATCCTATCTTTTAGAGATAACTGTTTTAGTATTTTAGTTTATTTCCTTCCATCTGTGTAAGTAGTTTACAGGTGAGCTCAGGCTCTATTTACCATTGGGCACCCTGATTCTTTTCTCCTTGGCAATATTGCACAAATGTGTCACCAGGTCATGCAAACATTTTCTTTATAAACACCACGTTAATGGCTAAAAATATCCCATTGTGTGGACTTTACATATTTAACCATTCCCCTTGTCCTGGATATTTTAATTTTTCCTTAGTATAAAAGATGCTTTGGTAAACATTTATGTGTAAAACATTTTTAATTGTACTTAGAATAATTTCCTTGGAATATTCTCAGACGGGAAATTTCTAGGTCAAAGGCTATGAACTTTTTGCAGCTCTTGACAAACTCGACTATGCATTTAATGCATGGTCTTCCTTTAGGCTTAATCCAATAGACTAAACCCAAGGCAATTTCCACGGTCAATTAGATTAGTACTGAACGGTACTCTGTTGGAACCTTTGGTTCTTGAGTGAGAGCCGAAGTGCAAAGAATCAAAGAATTGTAATTTCTTAACCCTAAAAGAAGATTGATTGTCCTGGAAGAGCAGCTCTTACCAAGAGCCTGCATCATTCAAATGTGGGTCAAAGATTTGTTGTAACTTGGAGGGAAAACCCTTCTTGAAAGATGGAATCAAGCAAAAAGACAGATAAGTGAATGCCAAGGATTGTCCATGTTTTGAGTGTGCTTGGAGCCTCTAGAAAGAGGATGGGTGCAGGGAAAATACGACTGTGCTTACTTTTCATGCCTTGGCTTACCTCCAAGACTGGGAGACCATTGATACGAGGTGCTGATAATCCAACTTCTCTAAGTTCTCTACTGGTGGCCTCCTGCAGTGTGGCTGGATTCTCCCCATGGATGGTAATTTCTTTCAGAGTTAGAAGAAGTGTTGTTGCTGTGGGTTATTTGCATCCCTTCTGGTTTTGTATATGCATAAGGCTTACAAAAGGCACTTACTAAATGAGACTTCAAGCTCTCTTTTGGCAGGATCAATGTCTGTCTTGGTTACTTCTCTATTCCCAGATTTTAGCACAGTTCCTAGCACACAGGAGGCATTTAGTAAAACTGGTTTAATGAAATGGAATAAATTTACATAGCATCTACTTAGTACCCATCCGGATTTATTCATACAAGTATTTGTGAGAGGGATAAAAATCACTATGTTTGGTTGAATTCCACCTTCTCATTCTTTCCTGTCTACTCCTCCCTGCTGCCAGCCTGCACTGTGTGTCAACCCAATAACACAGGCAGAGAATATGATCACCAGCCATCATGGCATGAGCCTATGACCCGAGGCCATTGGGATGGTGGCAGTGGTGGTGTCTGTTGTTTAACCACTTAACTGCATGAGGAAGAAAAGATGCCAAAATCTCCTCCTGTTCATGAAATGACTGGTATGTGCTCAGTTCGGAGAAAAAAACCTCACCTGGATCCTGGCCTGCTTGGAGAAATGGAATTTCTCATTCAGTCCTCTCAACTAGTAATGCTTGTTAATTGGTTCATTACTCCAGGACTTGTTTTCCTCTCTTGTATGATTCTCCTGACCTTCCCAGTCAGTGGATGGGATGAGCCAACTTGCCAGCAGGCTGACATTTCACTAATTGTTTTAGTTTCCTAGCTGCTAAAACAAATACCATACAATCGTTTGACTTACACAACAGGAATTTATTGGCTCACGATTTTGAGGCTAAGAGAAGTACCACAGTGACACAAAAGCAAGGCAATGCTTATCCCCAAAGACTGGCGTTCTGGGGCTGGCTGCCAGTGACCCTTGGCTCCTCTGTCTCATGGCAAGGCACGCGGTGGCATCTTCTGGTCTCTTCCTTCTTTTCTGGATTCGATTTTAGCTTCTTGCTTCCTGTGGCTTTTCCCCTCTCATGTCTGAATTCATTCTGCTTATAAAAGATTACAATAATAGGGTTAAGACCATCCTAATTTGGATACTTTCCCAGCCTTGAAACTGTGAGCAAATAAATCCCCCTTGTTTAAGATGAACCATTTCATATTTTCTTGAGCAGCTTAGGAAACTAAAACAGATAGAGTAAAACTTATCTCACTGGGTTGCTTTGATGACTAAGGGAGCCAAAGTCTCTATAAGACCTAACCAATGAATAGCAAGATGACCAGATCTCTTGGCATGAGCCTGTGGCCTGAGGCCATTGGATGGTGGCAGAGGTGGTGTCTGTTCATTTCATTCAAAGGGACACATTTCCCCCTTTATCAAGAGATGACTGGCTTACCTGCCATTTGCACATGGTAGGCGCTCACTTCATAAATATTAATAATAATAACGATGATAATATATATTTGCTACATACCCTTCTCCAACCTCTCCCTTTTCCTTGACCATGGCATAGACCCTGCCCCCCTTAAGTAAAAGCTAAGCCACTGCTATACTTTCCCTGAATAAAGGAGCATGCCTTTTCTCTGGGTGCTCTCCAGATCCCATTAAACACTAGCCCTTCCCACTGAGGGGATCCACCACATCACACCCCAGAGAGCCAACTTCCTTCCCTGGCATATCTTCTGCTCTGTCGAATGAGGGAGGCGGAGAGAAAAAGTAAGGTTGATCAGGCATTTGGACTCACCTGGGCTGCCACCATACGTGATTTTGAAATGGTTTGTGAATTAAATTGGTGGCAGACAGTGCTTTCAGAAGAGTAAGCAATTTGTGGATTTGTTAGGATGGGAAGCTCTGTTTTTTTATCTAAGTATATCTCATGGTCTTTACTGGGTACAAAATACACCCCAAGGCGCTCAAGGCCCAGCCCGAACCACACGTGGAAGAGGCTTTGCCTTGCTGTAGAGGCCAGGGAAGCCTCTGGGGAAAGCAGCATCACTGGGGTAGGGTATACTGACAGCTTGTTGCTTTCTCGTCCCGACCTTGAAGAATCAAGTCCATCTGTTCTGTAGCAAGGGGCGAAATCATTTATTCATTGGATAAAGAGTTACTGACCTGAGCTTGCCACAGAAGAGCTTGTGCAGTGGAAGGGGTAGAAGAAGGCATGGGCAGGGGGGCGGGGCTAGAATTTGTGTGTCAGACCCTGGATGATGTGCTTTTCTCTGTTCTCTTACTGAATGCTTACCATAAGATATAGTATATTAAACCCATTTTACAATTGAGGAAACTGAGGCTTTAAAAGGTTAAGCAATTCATTGTGGTAACCGCTGCCTCCAGTGGCCACTGTGTCGGGTAGCCTGGATCTCCAAACCACTGCCTGTTTTTGTATAGCCTCAAGATAAGAATTTTTTCCCCCCACATTTTTAATAGTTACATATTAAATGGTTTTATAAGCACTTTTTTTTTTTTGCCTCCTGGCCTGCAAAGTCAAAACTATTTACGACCTGCCTCTTTAAGAAAAAGTTTGCTAACTGCTGACCTAGATAAAGGTGTGGTATGCTGTCCAGAGTCCCCCTTTTGGCCAGTGCCTTCAAACCCCCAGCTGCTGGGAGTGTTGGTGGCTGAAAGCTCACAGCTTCTTCTCCTCTGAGAAATGTCCTTGGCCTGCCAGACCCAAGAAAGCTCACAGCTTCTTCTCCTCTGAGAAATGTCCTTGGCCTGCCAGACCCAAGGTTTTGCTCCCTCCCAAGGGGCAGTGAGAATTCCCTGATCAGTCACTGAGGGGTTTAAAAGCCCAATACTCTTGCCTCAGTTTGGGACAACTCTGCAGGGCTGTCCCCTGCTCCAGAGCTCTTGTGGGATTGGCTGAGGCCCCTCTCATGGCCACCTTACAGTCCAGCTGCCCCTGCTTAGGTGTTGTACCTGAGAGCACTCCCTGGAGACCACCCTGCCAACAACCCCCCCACAGCACCTGTTTCCCAGGAAACCATCTTGTGGCTGCGGCTCTTTCCTTGCTCCTCTCTGGTGGATCAACCAACAGGCCTAAGTGGGGTAGCGGGAAGGGCTTTCTGGCCAAGCAAAATGGGAAAGAAGGGAGTTGTGGAGTTTGGTCTTGAGTGAGCCTTGATTGAGGCAGAGGCAGAGCTGGCTCCATCTTGCCTTTCTAGCCCGAGTGAGCCTTGCCCTCAGCCGCCCTCCCACCCCCACCCTTCTACCCTAAGCTCTAAACTGTGGCACCTTTCTTCCTTCTTGGAAGACCCTTTCCTTATCTCGTCTCCTGGCCTTTGCACATTGTGGTCCTCCTGCCTGGAACACCTTGTCCATTATTTTCTCACCTGACAACTTCAAAGTGGCAGTCAACAAACTAGTAATAGCTAATACGGGTTCTCATCATGTGCTGGTTCTGTTCTATGACTAACTTAACCTCTCTGCAACCATATGCCATAGGTCCTATGACTATCTCCATTTTGTAGATGATGAATTTGAAGTACAGAGAAGCTAACTAGCTTGCCAGGGTTGCCAAAGCTTATAAGTTGTGAAGCTAGAATTTGAATCCAGTGGTCCTGCTGTGAAACCCAACTGAGCTGTTTATCTGGAATTGTCTGGGAAGATCTTTCTTCTAGAATAGCCTCTCTTCTCCCAGGACCTTGCCCCAGGCATGGCTGATTTGTCTAAGAGCAGACACCTGACCCAAGTTAGGCTGATTGTACCTCCTTTGAGTACTTAAATAACTTCAGGACAATGTCTTGTTAGTGGAAGTAAAACATGAGTCTCAGTGGTCAGGTTTCCAATTGAGTGTGATGGCTAAGTACATGTGTCAACTTGGCTAAGTTACGGTGTCCAATTGTTTGGTTAAGCAAGCACTGTCCTGCTTGTTACTGTGAGGATATTTCTTGGATTTAAATCATTAGTCAGTTGATTGCATCTATGACTGTTTGCATCTACAATCAACAAAGGAGATTACCTTCAGCTATGAAAAGAGTTTGTCTAATCAGTTGAAGACCTTGAAAGGGAGAACTGATGATTTCAGCAGTCAGAAAGAGGAATTCCTATCTCTCCTTCAGCCAGCTAGCTTCTTTGGGGAAAGTTCATCAAAACCTTCACTGGAGTTCCAAACATGTAGCCTGCCCTACAGAATTTGAACTTGCCAATCCCCATGGTCAAGTGAGCTAATTCCTATAATAAATCTCACATTTGCATGTATACATATCCTGTCAGTTCTGCTTTCCTGGAGAACACTGACTAAGACACTGGGGAAAACTGATCTGGAAGGAGAAAGAGTGCATTGCTCAAAGAGAAGCAAAGAGAAGGGAAGGAGAGGGAGCATTTGCTTATCTGCCTCCAACTTGAGGCAGCATCCTGCTCTTCCTTGTCTAATCCTTCCTTGGATTCGGGGAGCCAGTGCATTCTCCATTTTGCCTCACCAAGGTCTTCTTGGGTTTCTTCGTTTGAAAGGCCCAAATCAAACATCCCTTGCCCATGGCAGTGTCAGTCTCTGCCTTGCTGCAGACTGGTTCAGTAGGAAGCTCAGCAGCTTCCTCCAAAGACAACAACTGACAAATGACAGTGACGTTTGTCAGGACCCTGGGCAGTTATTTCTACATTTCCCCAGGTGAGTCAGAATACCCAGAGTTTTGGATGATGCACAGCTACAGGCCCAGAAAAAGCCAACACCAAACCCAACACGGTTTACCTGGAACAACCTAGCTTTCGCAGAAGGGCACAGACAGAGCTGCAATGCAAACCTGGGCCGTATGCAGGGAGAGACCTCCCCAGAAGGTGGGGTGAGGACTGACAGGATCTCCCCCTCTTGAGAGTGATCTGTAAGCTGAGCAGAAGTTCCCACCACACTGACTTCAGCTAAATTGGCCAGCCCCCCCGGTATGCAGGCCAGCCTCGGCAGTTACTGGATGGGACAACTCTCACAGAGATGGTAGTAAGCCACTGACCAACCCGAGCCTGTCACCTGGAGTCTTGGAATTCAAGACACACAGAGAAGACTGGGCTAATGGTTCATCACAGGGAACAGAAGTAGAGAAACAGAGGGAAGGCAAAGTGCCAGTGCCATGGAGGGGGGAAGGCACGAGCGAGCAGAAAGCATGAGCCAGCAGAGGCCTTGACAGGCTGAAAGCATCATGGATAAGGAGAGGAGACAGTTCAGGTGACAGAAGGGCAGGGGGAGCAGGGGGTCGCTGAGCTGCACTAAGGCAGAGTCCTCGCATTGGGATGGGTAGATGTTGCTTCTGAGGGGCAGCCAGGCCCCCAGGTGGCTCAAACTTAGAGGTAGCCAGAACGATCTTCCATACCCAAGCTACGCACATCTCAGGAGGCCGGCAGGGCCATTGACTTCTTGTCATCCTCACAGCCAGGGGTAGTCTTTCCCACCCCACTGAAGGTCACCTGAGAGGGCCTGCTCCTGGCACCAGGGAGCTAAGTTCACCCATGAGCACAGGAAGTTTGGGTGAAAGCCTTCAACCAGGGAGGGCAGATGGGGCAGGCAAGTGTTATCAGCCAACGACCATGCCAGGCTTGATAGCACCTTCTAAGCCAGCTGCAGGGGCCACGTTCTTCACAGGGGGAGTGGGTGGCAGCCTTTGAATGCCCATCAGGGTCAGGGTTAGGGTTAGAGAACACAAGTCTCCATCTCTCCACCCTCCCAACAGACCACCAGTGATGATGGTACTTTTCTCTTTCGGAGGATGTTTTTTAAAATCACGCACACACACACACACACACAATGCAGACAGAGACAACCCCAGCCCTCTGGCGGCCTCTTGAGCAGGGTTAGTGTGGAAAGGGCTTCCCGCTTCCACTCTGACAGGTTTAAATGGTAATAATCGGGGAGGAGTCTCTGCAGACCTCCCTCAAACCACCTCTTTAAAGCCCACCCTGAGGTTGCTTAAGAAATTACTAAGTAATTGAAGCAATAACTTTCAAGACCAAAGTATATATTTTCCTCCTCAGTAGGACATAGTGCCCATAACTCTTGTGATGCTTTTAGCTGTTCTTGGGACTGAAATGGTCCCTCCTTCCTTTCCCTCATGCTGCATGAAGCATGGAAGGGAAAAAGGCTCCATCCGAAGGGAATCATAAACAGGAGAAAAGGAAACGTGCTTTTTTAAGTTCTCAAAATCTTTAACCCCAGAAAAGTGAAAATAAAGCCAATCTCCCCAAAGAGTCCCAGCTCTCGCCTGCTCCGAGCATCTGGGTTTGTTTGAACGCGCAGTCAGCTGCGATTCCGCCAGAGTCATCGGCAGGTTCTCATTGAAATTCCGATTGCGCGTGTGAACATTGTTTCTTCCAGGAATGTCAGCTCCTTTAATTCTCTCTCCTTTTAAACAGACCCTAATCATTCGCCCCTGATGGAAGTAAAAAGAGTGTAAATATTTTAGCATTTCATAAAACTGGAGACATTAGAGGCTACTTTCACAGTCATTTGAATAACAGCAAGCATTTCTTACACATCTAATCAATTAACTTTGCAGGGTAATTTTTCAAGGGAGCAGAATAGTCCGACCCCAGCGTGACAGTTGCACTGTTTGTCCCCTGCTCACGTTTTCTGCCACTTTGGATGCGGGAAATTCATTCGTAAAGGGAAAGGGAGACTGCTCTTGCAGAGAACATAATAAATTGAGTGTGTTTGTGCAAGGGACAGAGTGGTGGCCTGGAAGCCGGCTCGGGCTTCGTGTTCCATCTGGCACCTACGGAAGAATCACTCTTTCCTCACGTCCTCGACACAGGGTTAGAGTGAAAGGACAGGGAGGCCTCCCTGTCTTCTTATGCGTCAGAACGAGTGCTCACAAATGAGAATGTGGAAGCAGGCGCTTTGCAGAGTGTAATTTCACATAGGATTAAAAAGAAAAAAAGAAGACTTCGCCCAGCTCGTTCTACTAAAGGCCATTCGGAAGACGCTTAACGATGCCCTGAAAGGTTGCGGAGGAGAATGGAATCAACATGAACCTGTGTTAGAGGGTGCATGGCCTAGGCCAGGGAAGGACTTTAGGAGATGCCCAGCTCCTACCGAATTCTCCACCTGAGATGGCACAAGCCGGGCCCCTGGGGCGATCCCTTTCTGTCCCGGATCCTGCTGTCTGGAGGTTTCAGCGTGGCCTGTGCCTTGTAGACATTTTTAGTCTTTAAATTTTACTTTGGCCTCGTGCAATTGAGGGAAGCTACGGAGCCTCTGGCTGTTGTTTCCCATGTGTTTGGCCCCTCGATGGGATGAGGCAAGGAACTAGAACAGGCGACCTAGTAGATGCCTACTGCATGCTTGAACCTGGGGGCTTGAGCTACTGCCCTTCGCCTCGGGGGTGAAGGTGTGAGGACCGCCCTGCCCAGTAGAAAAACAAGGAGGTGCTGGAGACGGGCTGCTCCTTCTCTGATCTCAGAAGGCAAGTGCATGGGGAGGAGAAGGTGGAGGGGAAGAGATCCGTGGCTTCTCCTCCCACAGAGGCGCTGACACTTCGCCTCTGGGAGACGATCCACGGCCCTCTGCAGCTCCGTGCGAGCTGAGACGTGCCTCGTCACTGGCTAGAGATGACGAATGTTGCAAAAGAGCATTAAGTATCCCAAGTCAGAGAAGATGGACAGGGAGAAGTCATTGGCAGTGGCCGAGGTTCTCTGTGGCTGAGCATTACGGGCCTCAAAATGATCGTTTAGGTTAAATAAAGCCAGACGTGAGTGAGAGGAGAGGGCAGGCGGGGCTGGGTAGGGATTCTGCTTTCAAAGCTTCCATCGTCTGAGGCAGGAGACCTCTGAGACCGCCCGCCCTCCTCTACCACCCAGCCCCATCCAGGAGAATGGGCTCTTCCCCTGTTGGCATTTTCAAGTTGGAACCCAGCAGGAGAGTATTTGCAAATCGAGCTAGTTGCTAAGAATTCATGATGGGTGTCCTTCCGCATTTCAGAATAGAGAGTGACAGGAAAATCCTAACATTTTGCTGAGAAATACGGTCTCAATTAACTTTCTTTATTACTGCATAGTGCTTCATTTTATTATATACTTTCACTGGCTAACCATAGCAAACAATTTCACTATAGGAAAACAATATTATGCCTGCTCCAGCTCCCCTTCCATTTTGTATTTATTTTGTCATAAAAATAAAGGAAAGTGGAGGAAACCTTCCGTTCATCACTACATCAGAAATTTCCCTGCCATTTCCTTGGGAAAAAAAGAAAAAAGAAAAAGAAATTAAGACAACTTAGGGTGATGCTTAAGGTACCTAAACACAAAAGTGTCAACCGATATGTTTTAGAAAATTGAAAATAAAATTATGGAAAAAATGCTTTATTTGATTCTCTGTTTATGGGAAATTCATTTAATTTGACTTTTTTATTTGTAATATCAACTACGGAACAGGGCACAGTTTCCAAGGTGTTCCCTTTACGGTCCCATTCTTCTAAATTATTAATGCTGTGCTGTTGATATATTGTCAGCCTTGTACATACATTCTATGAAAATGAGTTTTACAGTAGGTTGGGATTTATAACAAAGCTTGACATATGCAGCTAATTCACCTACACAGTCCTGTCAGTTTCAGGTTCATAAATAATTGATACTCAGGGCTTGAAGTTCAGCTACTGTTAGTACTTCAGCTGTTAAATTTCAGCAGCATAATGGATGAATATTTGTTTATAATTTCTGTACATGGTCCCAATGTCAGCTCCCTCGCTTCATTTGCATAGGTAGATTGAGATGTTGGCAGTGTAATGAGCGAATGAAGATGACGAATTGTTTGCCAGGGTGCCGGTGCGGTTCTGTAAATGTTTGATTAGTTCTGAATGGATTACTGTTAGATTATCTGGTTCAGAGGTTAACGTGAGCAGCTCTTTGCTGCCAGAGCTTTTGTGATCCCTTGCTGACAGATTTTAAAATTCATACCGCGAAATCGGGCTGCAAAAGCGAGGGGGTGTTCTCAGCAACAGATGTTTAGTAATTAAGCATACGGTTTCCCTGCTTTGAAGAGCCATAGGAATTTTAAATTGGCATGATTTGTTCAGTTGCAGGGAACTGGAGTTCTAAAGAAAATATTCTTACTTCCCCACTAGGCGTTGGTGGCCCGGCCTCCAGATGACAGTAATTAGAAGAATGAAGTATACAAGGGGGGCGGGGGAGGTGGGGAGGAGGGAAGGGAAACAAATTCTAAGTGAGAGCAGGTTCTCGTGATTTATCCAGTTTAGAAACGGTGAACTCCATCTGCAGATATTTGCCAAAGAAGTATCTTCGCTGGAGACTAGCAGGGAAAAATGCTCAGGCCATTTGATCCTCCAGAACCTTCTGGGGAGGGAAAGGCTTTAGGATTTGGGATTAAAAGACTATGGGTATAGCACCTTTCTGTCGAACAGGGCTGGTTAGTGGTGAATGGAAGAAAGCAGAAGCTATTCAAAATTGTGCGTGCGTTTGCATGCACATGTGCACGTGTGTGCATATGTGCATATGCGTGTATGCATGTGTGCACGTGGGTGTGCATGTCTGCGTGTGTATGTTTGCATGTCTGCGTGTGTATGTGTGCGCGTGAACGTGTGCATGTGTGCATGTGCATGGGTGCATCTCAACTGAGGGAAAGGGAAAGCTGAATGCCAGCCACTGAATCTGGTCCTGCTCATCCTCCTTCCCAAGGTTCCGGGAGGTGGACGGGTCTGCAGCCTCCCACCGCGTCTCCCAGCAAAGGCCCGGCCCTTTGGCCGACTTGAACCAATGGCATAGTTTGACGCTGTACCAACTGCTCGCTTAGCACCCACGCCCAGTCCCCGGACCCAGCCTTCTGTTGCAGACCACGTCTGCCCATCCCAAACCCCACCCCCGCGACGCCCCTCTCCTGCCCCATCCCCGCCCCAGTGCCCGATCAGAAAATGGAGGCAACAGGGCCTTAATGAAAAGATTTAGTGCTTGCAGCTAAACAGAACTGAGTTCCAGCGCTCTCTTGAACTATATTTTTCCAGTCCCACTTCCAGTTCCTGAGCTTGTCTGGCAATCATGTTAGTGATTATATGGGTAATGAAACACGTGCTCTTTTTGTCTGAGCCTCTGATTAATCTGCCTTCTCTTTAGCCTTGATTTATGGCGCTCAACTCTGGAGGTGAATGCGGGCCCATCAGTTCCGTAGCTTATTACAGACGCAAGGGCTGCTAAATGCCTCCGAGGCTTGAATTGTTTCTTGACAGCCAGGCTTCTTGCTACATTCCCTCCAATCTGTTTTCGTTCCTGGTGTGACCTTTCATACAGTAAAATACATTAGTTGAATAGCACAGTCTCATTAAAAGAGTGAATTAACCGAAGAGTCTTTTTAACTAAATGACAGCCAAAGGACCGAGTGCTAATAGCCAGAAGCAGTTGGAAACTTAACTCATGAATCAGGCTTCTTAATACTACCTCATGCCTGGAGCACTGAGGTACCGTGTTCTCTGCCGGCTCTCAGTAAGAAGAAAAGCTCATTACTTTCCTCCTGATGGGAAAGAAAGAGTGAGCGAGCAATAATAAAGCTTGAATTTTTCAATACTGTTAAAAATGGGGCTGACAGATTGCCCACAATAGGGCTCAGACGCAGCGTCCGGAGCTGCCGAATTAGCAATACCATATATCATACGATCTAATTAAATCAACCCGGAGAATGAAATTAGTTTTCTGTGAGTGAAATGGCCTCTGAAAGAGCTCTATTAAATGAACTGGAGAGCATTAATTAAATAATTCACAGTGAGGGATTTTGCATTTATACAAAAATTGTGCGCTTAATTGTCCATGCTGTATTACAGACCTGGCCTTATGTTAACAATGTGTCGAAAGCACACTTATTGGAGCATATCAGGAACAGTTTAACACAAACGCAGCTTGGAAAGTTTTATGGGTTGGGCCAAGAAAAAGCATCCAGGGACCCCCCTAGACCTCCTAAGTCGCCTGGTAAAGTTTGTTTCACCGGGCAGAGTTTTCTTCTGAGGACTTTGGAAGTGGTTCCTTTGCGCCTTGTGATGCTTCTGGGAAATGGTCGGAGTTGTTCAGTTTGGCAGTCTCTTGGGGTGTCAGGGTGCTCTTTCTGGGTTGATATTGGGAGTCTTGGTTGATTGCGAAGCTTGGCAACTATTGGGCAAATTCTGAATGCATGAATTCACCTGACTGAACCAACCCTTCCCACTCCCTTTTACCCCTCAAAACCTACTACCCAATTATATGGACTCACTCATGTAAACCCAAGTATATTGGGTACACTGAAGAGAAAAGTGAATTTAGATAAAACATGTTTGAGACATCAGACACCATGTTTCTTAGAATTGTGGATCTCAGGGTTGATAGAAACTATAAAATCATTTGGTTCAAATTTCCCTCCTCCCAAGTGACGTCTGAGTTCCTTCTATAATGTTCTTGCTTTCGTCCCTACTGAACTGAGTGGCTGAGGACTTGACCCTGGCTCCAGGAGGTTGACTCTCTGTTGGATGACCTTACGTAGGGGAGTTTCTTGCAGTGGTGGGGAGTCCAGTCTCGGGAACAGAGGCCCGGGTTCGAATCCCAGCCGCCCCCCCCACACACTAGCTCTGTGTCCAAGTGGCCGAATCTCTTTGTGCCACAATCTCTTCATCTACTGAAGTGAGACTAATAATAGCGCCCTCTCATAGCATCGCGAGGAGGATTGCTTGAGTTAATAATAAATGTCCAGCGCTTAGAACAGTGTCTGATGCATGCCTGGTAGATGATATTATTTTTGCTATGATTATGCCTTTTCTTTCACACTCTTACTCTAATAGCTTTGAACCAATAACAGCTTGATGTAAACAAAATTTTAATCAAAAAAATCTTTGGCTTCATTGTTTCTTCCCATTGATTAGGAAGTTTGGCGATTGAGGAAATCTAACTTTTTCTTTTCATTTGTTTTAAATGTAAAGCTTTTTAAAGTTTTACACATTGTCCTACCTTGGAGGCAGTTTCCCTCATCTGCGTGTATATTGGCCAGGGTGAGTCAGAGGTGCTGGGTTATCACAATGAAGATGACAGACAAAAGTTTCTGTGCCCGCAGGCTTTCATTTTATTTTTTCTCTTAATAGTAATAAACATGTTATCCATTTTTTTTATTTAAGAAAACAAACAATACACTTAGAACCACCAAGAGTAGATATCTTAGCTTAACCACAGGCATATTTAAATGAAGTCTCCATATAATCATTGCAAAGCCTGTGTTTGCACAGTAAGTTTCATAAATCAATCTAAAATTAAGGTAACGAGGAAAAGATCTACATATTCAGATGACAAAGTTCTTAAATTCTAAGGATTAAACACTAACTTAGACATCGTTTGATCAGCTGTCAAAACTGTGAATGTTCTCAAAATATCAAGCAGAAAGTTCTTACAAATATCAGCATTACTACAGTAATGACCTAAATTGCTAAATATTTTCCTGATTTCAGGAAAATATGAAAATATGAAGATACAACTGTTTTTATAATTAATATACGGCAATCTTAACCACCTAAAATGGATGTCTTAGTTAGCTTATCCATAGGCATATTAAAAGAAATATCTAAGTAATCATCACAAAGCCTGTTTGTATAATGTTTCATAAAGCAAATTGAAGTTAAAGCAAAGAAGGAAAAAACAGTCTATAAATACAGATATCAGAGTTACTTGAACTCTAAATATTAACATGTTATACATTTTTAAAGTCCTTAAAGTGGTGAAAAATTTTTTAAATCAATAAAAGTTTTTGTAGAATTTCTGAGTGGGAAACCTAAAAATGGATATTAAAGTATTAGAAATAATTAGAGTACCTTGCAGATAACTAGCCCATCGTTAGATCATACTCCCTTCAATGCCTGTGCATTATATCTAGGACTATTCACTCCCAACCTCTCTGCAGTACCAACTCCACTAAAACATCACTTGGGGGATCTTAGTTTCAAATTAAGTGAGCCACCTGAGACATAGCCAGCTGCAGCCTGGAAAAGCATGCTTTGACACGAAAACTCAGCTCACTGCCTTGTAAACATTATATTATTTATTTATTTTAAAAAGGCTGGCTTTAGCAATCCAACTAGTTTTCCTAAGGCATCATCCTATTTTGTTGCATGCCCTCATTAACTCTCTTTAGAGTTACTTAATAATAACTGTGGCCTTTATTTCCTCAAAAGGAAAAAGTGAGACTTTCAATACTGTAAGACAAACCCTTGCTGGGCAGTTCAGTTATCAGGGGTTGTAACCATCAGTATGCTGAGCTCCTGCCAGGTTCAAAGGCCCTGAGATGCTAAATGAAGGAAAACAGAATTCTCATGCTGTTGGTTTTTCTCCCTCAAAGGGAAAGCTTTTGCTTGATTGACAGAGGAAAGAAAAGAAGAAGCCAAAAGCAAATATAGTGGGAAGGACGGAGAGGGGCCTGGTGTGGGTGGAAACTGAGAATAAAGACGGATCATCTGATGAGCTTCAGGATATTTGCAGAATTTGCAAAGTTCAAAGAGCCAGAAGACAGCACATGGGAAGAAGCCTTGCAGTGGGCAGTCAGGTGCAATCTCTTCAATGTCCTGTGAGATGTTCAAGTAAAGACTAGAATTATTTTTGGTTGTTGGACTGAGTTCCTTTGAATGTGACAATTTTGGGTCTCTGGAATTTATCTGAGTTACAAAGTCATATATGCATAATGTCTAAGATCAGTGGGAAGTGTGAACTATCTGTTCATTCATACAACCATCAGAAGACGTCGAACATTTATTCTCACCACATTATGCTTGGCATGACAGGGGTTGCAAAGAGAATTCAGCACTATTACATTTGAGGAGCTCTAAGCCTTGCATAGTAGGTGTTGAATAAATATTTGCGAAATAACAAATGGACAGATGAGTGTATGTTGAAAAGGAGAACTAAAATATGTTTATGCTTACCTAATAATAAAAATGACAACAATAACTGGCACCAGTGAGCACTTACTATTATTCAGGAGGGTACTTTCCACGTGTTTATCGTTTAAAATGTCCTGCGTTGAACCCCGTAAGTACCTGGAACCTTGAGTAGGGCATTAGATTTTGTAGGATTGTCCACAGTGATGCCCTGATAAATCCCAGAGTGATAAAAAAATAAAACAAAATAAAATAAAATAAGATGTCCTGCATGAGTTTCTATTTGGAATGATGGTGAAGTTTTGGTAATGGATGGTGGTGACGTTAGCACAATATTGCGAATGTAATTTATACCACTAAACACCATACTCAGAAGCGATTTAAATGGGAAGTTTTGTGTTGTATATGTTATCATGAAAAAGAAAAATGCCCTGTGGGTTCTAAGTGGAGCACAGAGTGGTGGGAGTTCAGAGAAGCCGACTTTTCCATTTTGGAGCCGGGAGGCAGCCATCTGAGCACTGTTAATCAATTAACAACATACGTGTCAACCCCTTAGCAGTCCATGAAGAGAGGTCCCTCCTTCAGGGGTCAGGGACACAAGCCTAACACATAAGGAAGACGAGAGGCTGAAACAAGGCTGTCTATAGCAGGTGTCTTGAGAAAGCCCTTGATTGCTGCTGTAAAGGACCAGGGAGTTGCCAGTTGTCAGACGTGTACTTGGGCTGGGGTGTCGGGGACAGGGCTAGAGAGGCCAGAAGAGCATGCCCAGGGCTCAGACAGGCAGGAGGGAGGTGATGGCATCCCTGGGGCAGCGACTGGTGGAATGGAGAGAAGGGAGTTTGTCCTGGACAGGGAGCAAGGAGGCTGTTCTGGCTGGAACAGAGATTCGTGGAAGTTCAGGGTGGGGAGGCACGAGGAGCAGGATGGAGAGAAAGCGTCATGCCAGAGTCAGGGGGCCTGGGGTGTCAGGCTAAGGGGGACTGATTACTCCTGGGCAATGGGAAACCTTGAGCCAAGACATCAGGACAGGGGCTGGAAGGACGTCTTGGGAGAAGAGCAGGGGTGGCTGCGCCCAAGAAAAACCGGAGGTACGAGGCTGGGCAGTGGTAAAAATCCACCCAGGTGCCGTGTGTTCTAGAAGCAGCGTTGAAGGTCCAATACCC
>PVIY010042806.1:0-20739 GCA_004026745.1 Myrmecophaga tridactyla | reverse complement strand
AAATATATTTTTCTTAAATGGTAGTTAAATACAAATAAATGTTACATTGTAAGTGGGAAGACTACTGTATATAAGAGCTCATTAATGCTTTGAACTTCTTATCTAGAGGGCTGCAGAGAGTCCCATGAAGAGGGAAGAGTCTCTAGTGGGAGCTCCTATGCCTGTGATCTTCTACTAGGAGCAGCCAACAGGACCAGCCTGGGAGGGGACAGTGCAGGCTGGTACTGCTAGCAGGACTCAGCCTAATTGTTGAGTTCCACTGGCAGGTCTTCATGCCTTGACTCTCTGAGAACTTCATCCCTCTCCACTACCCCAGTGTAACTTATCCTAGAGGAGAAAAACAATGTTAAAATTTCACCAGCTACTTAAAATCCAGCTATGGGCAGAGACCACTGATTTTTTTGTTGTTGTAATATTCCTTATTAAAAAGAAATAACAACTCTTATCCACCAGAAGACCTAATAAGAAACTTTGGGAGGGGAATGGGGAGCAGAAAATCTTGGTGGAAGCTTGAATCAATTACTGACCCTCTCAAGATTATTAGGTAGGTGGGAGGGTTTTCTTCAGAAAAAAACATTTACTTAATCTGAACAGATTAAAATCAGCCTGGAGTTAGACAATTCAGGATATTCTGGGGTACTATACTTTAAGAACCACTGACCTAATAATAATAATTCACTAGGAATTCTCCAGAAAAATAGACTGATATATTCCAGTGACAGTAAAACCAAGAAGGCTTTAGGGGAGGTTTTAACAAACAAAACCATTCATTTGTCTATGTATCCAGTTGCTTTTATTGAATCAAGAATAGGATGGTAACAATGCCAGACCTAGATATTTCAGTTTAAATTATATCTCCAGTAGAAAATGCTAGATCCTTCCCAAAGTCAAATGGAGTCCCTAAAGCATCTGGTGAATTTGAATAATACACAGACAGGAAAGGATTATTAGGCTTTCAAAACATAAACAGCATTGACTGTTATAACTTTAATCCTTATTTGCTTCCCAGAAGTAATCCTACTTTAAAAAAATCAAATCAAATCAAATGCAATCCCACTTTTTATACTTCTTGAAAAGACAGTAGTGTTTCCTGAGATATCATGTGTATGACTTTATTCATTGTTAATAGGAGTTTTCTATAATCAAAACTATCATCTGGGCCTTATATTTTCTCCAGTAGGCACACATATTGAGGTGTTTTTGGATCTGTGCAAGAGCGTGCTTGCTCGGTGGAGGCCAAACATGTCTGCATTATGGTTCATTCAGATTCCCTTGACTAATTCCATAATTACTTTAATTGAGCATAATTAACTATTACTTAAAATAACTTTAATTAAGCTACCATAATTAGCCAAAAGGGCACTGTGATTTTAAGGGTTTCATAACAAATCTTTTGTTCTTGCATGATCTCCTTGGATGCAGCAGTCTCTCATTTTATTTCTGAACTCTTCCTCTCTTTAGTGAAGGAAATGGGACTAAGTTAATCGCCATCATAAACCAACATTGAATTAACTTCCTTTTTGTTACCCTAATTATCTAGTTGTTAAATTGCAAGTGATTTCTAGAATATTGAGTTTAGTGACTTTTATGAACTTACACAAAGCTCATACAGTAAATAAAACTCCAAAGGCAGAGGGCAGACAATAAAAGTATAAGGCTGTTTTCTCACATAGACATTTAGTAGTGGTGAACCTGAGGTCTCCTCTGATAATCACCCTAGGTAGGCAAGTAAAAATAGTGGAAAATATCATATAAGCAATGATATTCTTCTCATTCTAGAGAGACAAAACATGGGCTTTGGTAAAAGCTAATTCTGGTTTCATATCCTTCCTCTTCCTTTAATTAGCTGAATGAACTTGGACAATATTCTTTCTTTAAAATAAGGATAATTCTACTTTGAAATTGTGCTGTGAAGATTCAAGGAGATAAAATTAGCCAAAGCATATGGCACTCAGTAGTCACCCCAGAAAGGAGGTGTGCCGTTCCTTCTGTCTTCTTCTTTCTTCTTCTCTCAGGTATCAATTCATGACTCAGAAGGTGTTTTAGTTTGCTAATGCAGCTGGAGTGTGATACACCAGAAATGGCATGGGTTTTATAAAGGGGATTTATTAAATTACAAGTTTACAGTTCTAAGGCCTTAAAAATTTCCAAACTAAGGCACCCAGAGTAAGAGACCGTAATTCCGAAGAAGGGCTGAATGGCATCTGGGATTTCCCTGTCAGTTGGGAAGGCAGGTGTCTGGGATTTGAGGTCCTGGTTCCCATTCAATGCCTCCAGCTTCTGATCCCAGTGATTTTCTCTCTAAGCATCCATGGGCCTTCACTTAGCTTCTCAGGGGCAAAACTCTGGGTTCTAGATTGCTTGATATCTCATGGGAAAGCACATGGCAATATCTGTTGGGTTCCTCTCCTGCTTCTGGTCTCAAATATCTATTTCAGATCCTGGAGGGTCCTTCTGGAGATTTCCTCTGCATCTCCAAACATTTGCATCTAAGTCGGCTCAGAAGCAACTGTACTTTCTCCAAAATGTCTCCCCTTTTAAAGGACTCCAGTAAGCTAACTAAGACCCACCTTGAATGGGCAGAGTCACCTCTCCTTCTAATCAAATGGCTACATCCACAATTAGCTATCATATCTCCATGGAAGTAATCTAATCAAAATATCACACCCACAATTGAGTGGGTCATTGCCACAGAAACGATATAATCAAAGATTCTACCCTAAAGAGTAGGTCTGGCCCCACAAGGTTGGATATGAATTGAAAAAAAAAAAAGGCTTTTCTGTGGTACATAACAGTTTCAAACTAGCACAGAAAGCTTCCAAAATAGGTGAAGGAAGATCAAAGACGATCAAATACCTCAAATAAACAAACAGAAAATTATTCTCAGAAAGAAGTCAACTGTCAGCTATCCTATTTTTCTCCATTCCTCACTGCATTTTACTGTAACACTTCTCTACAGCAGAAGTTCTTCTTAAACTATGGTCTATTGACCATGATGGGCTTCAGAGGTTCTACTGAGCCACATGACTTATATATAAAAATATTTAAGTATATGGAATGTGTGTGAATCAGTGTGCACAGACTTGTGAGTACATTTTCCTAGTTAGAGGTTCATATATTGCATCAGATTCTAAGAGATCATAACCATTGATCTAGAGTACAAAGTTCAAACTTCTTAAGATAGCAAACAAAGCTCTCTAACCTCATCTTCCATAACCCCTGCCTTGATCTCTCTGCCCTGGCATCACTGAACTACTAATACATTCTCCACCACACATCACACTTCATCTCTTCTCTGTGCTTTTGATCACACTATTCCTTCTATATAGAATACTCTGTCCCATTCAGCTCTTTCTAGTTGGTTAACTCTTTCTCACTGATTAAGAGTCATATGAAGAGATATCTCCTCCCAGAAGCCTCCTTCCCTCACTTACTGCTCAATCATCCTCACTTACTCACTCCATCACCACCCTCCAAAAAAGGCCAAGTTGTATGCCTCTCCACTAAGTCACCACATGGCATTTGTCATGTCTCCATGAGATGCTCCTGTATATATCTCCATCACTGCTTTACCACATCTCATTATCATTGCCTGTTTTTATGTCCCTTAAAGTGGAAGCTAGGAGATGTTCCTTGTTGCATCCACATTACGTAGCATAGAGGAGTTAATTAATATTGTTGTATGTATGAATGAGTGACAAAATATCAGCATGGTTAAGAGCACTCAGCTTCAAAGGCCTGTCCCAAGTTACTTTCCTAAGTCTCAAATTCTTCTTTATAGAACAGAAATGATAGTACCTGCCTTACAAGACCATTGGCAGGGTTATAGGTGATAATGCATGCAAACCATGTAAAGTACATAGCACATTCAATAAACGATAATGTGGGCATGAAAGTATGTGAGAGTGTGTGTGTATGTGTGTGTGTGTGCAATTTCACATTCAAGCAACAGATGAAAGGTTAGTGATGTCATTTTGGGCATTGGCACTTTTTCCTGTTATATCACAGAACTGATTGTCATTTCCTAGTTATATGATTTCTGGAACTCTGTCCTTTGAAATGAGAGATAAGATTCCATATTTAAGAAGAAATCCATATTGTCATGGTCGGAAGCCAGCATGGAGGGTCAAGGAACACCTGGGCTTTGACATCAGATCAAATAGTTTTCAATCCTGGATATACCACTTTCTAGCGGAGAAGTTGAACAACTTCTCAGTTGTCTAACAGAAAAGTTGCCTAAACTTTTCTGAATCTCAGTTTCCTCAGTCAGGCAATACCTAATTTCCATGGACTGAGATGCTACACGACAGAGCACCTTCCTCAGTTTGTACCCAGCAGGCATGCAGTAAATCTGACCTACCTTCCTAACAGTCCTCCTTGAACTTGACTACTGGCCTCCATGTTCCTCACGCCATGCTCACGTTCCACAAACACAGCCTGCCTAGAGAGGCTGTCAGAGAGGCCTGAGTGGCCTGAGTTAAGTCCAATGCTCCAAACTCTGATTCTAGTAAACCCCAGGCAACCTATTTTGTCACTCCTGTTCTATGTGGGGTCTTAGGTGGTAGTAAGGGGTGCTCTGAAGAATAATGGAAGAGGACTCAAGGAATTAGTGTGTGGACACAGAAAAGGCAGGGAGTCTATGATTTATGTTTCCCATAATTTCACAATTTCTTCTCATGAAATGACCATGAGGCACATAATGGCTCTCGAATCAGTCCCTCGGCCCCATTAGGGCTATTTCTATGTTTCTTGATTCTTTGACTTCTCAGTTTCAAAGCAGCTTAGCTTCAAAAATCCTTTGAAACATTCTTCTACTGCAGGTTTTAAAACAGATTTCAGGTTAAAACAAGCGAACTTTAATCCTCAGCTTATAATTGTCAGAGTACAGTCCCCTGCTGGTTCATCATTATCTGTCCCTCCTCCTTTTTACATATAGTCCCCAAGCAGAGAAATTATTGTCCCGGACAGCCTGTTTGTTAAGGGGCCCCTTACCCTGTGAATCTTTGCCCCATCCAACAATCAGATGCCTTGTTTACAGTCTGAGAATGGAACATGGAGAACTCCATACAAAATGTCTGCTTTTTTTTTTTAATCTCTTTCCAGGTCTCTGCCACTATGCCTGCTCTCCTATCCCAGTGAAATGGACTGGACAGCTGCAATTGCTTCCTCAGTTCTTAAAAGCAAAATTTTTTGACACTAGGTATACAATGACAAGCATAAGAAGACACAATGTCTTCTCTTAAGTAGCTCACAGTCCAGTAGGAAAGAAATACACTAATCAAAAGATCACATTAATAAATGTGTACTTTCAGGCTATAACATATCACTTTTTCATGAATAAATAGAGAGGAGGGTATGTGGCATAGATAACATGCCTCTACCTCAGGCACTGTTGAGAAGAGGAATAAAGAATGAAAGAAGGGTCAGTGTTGCTCCCTAAACCCTTCCCCGGCAAACACACACATGCACACATATACGTGCACATCTGCACACACATACACACACAGCCCAGGGCCACAAACCAAAAGCCAAAATGCTGTCCATGCAATAGTGACTCTACCCTAGTCCCAGACATGAATTTTTACTTATGCTAATGCCAAATTCTCCACTATCCTGGGAAAGCATCTTGTCACAGGTAATGATATACTGAATGGAACATTTCCTGTTGTCTCAGAGATTTAGTTGAAGTCCCAAAACTGAAAAGCCCGGAAAATTGTGCTAACCCCTTATGCGTGATTTTTCTAAAAGCTGGCCCAAAGCCAATAATGTAAATTTTAATTCATCCCCATTTCCAGGCTATATGTAAAGAAATGACCACCAGGTGATCGATGAGCAAGGGCTGTTGAGTCAAGAACACCTTATGGAGTGTTGTAAAAGGATGTATGTTGGGGGCTTCTCCCCACCCCCAATGCTATCTCAAACTAAGTGAGGGGGCCTCCAAGAGAACCATTGAGAGAGTTTTGACATGTGCCCCTGGTATTTGAAAGGCAATGGGGCTGCAATTTGACCCTCTCGTGAAAACGTCCAAAGGTGAGAGGCAAACCTGGACTGAGTGAAAACTGAGGGGGATGCAGTAAGTCATCTGCCCTTCCAGAATTTAGCAAGGCAAGAGGGTCAAGTTTACCCCATGTGCTGGTTTAAATTTGTGGAACCCAGAAAAGCCACGTCCTTTAATCCTCATTCAATATTGCTGGGCAGGAGTCTCTTAATTATCCATGAGACATGACCCACCCAATTGTGTGGTAACTTCTGATTAGATGATGTCCATGGAGGTGTGTCTCAACCTATTCAAGGTGGGGTTGCTTACTGGAACCCTTTAAGAGGGAACCATTTTAGAAAGAGCTACAGAACTTGCATAGCCAGAGAACTTTGGAGATAAAGAAGGAAAATGCCCCCAGGGGAGCTTCATGAAACAAGAAGTCTGGACAGAAAGCTCCAAGCATCACCATGTTGGCCCTGTGCCTTTCCAGTTGAGAGAGAAACCCTGAACATCATCAGCTTCTTGAACCAAAGTATCTTTCCCTGGATGCCTTAGATTGGGCATTTCTATAGACTTGCTTTAGTTGGGACTTTTTCACAGCCTTAGAACTATGGACTTGCAATGTAATAAATTCCCCTTTTTAAAAGCCATTCTGTTTCTGGCAGCTAGCAGACTAGAATACCCCATGAACTCAATGAGTGCTGCATTCATCCTGAAAAGCCTAAGAAATTACCTACAGGATGTGGTATTCCAGCACAAAAAGCTGTATGAGGTTAGAGGAAGGTGCACTGTCTGAATCAGGAACAATATAGTATTGTGAGTTCCCCTAAGGGATTACCCTAGGAGCCACAGAAATATCCCCAGAAGAGAAAGAGCCAGCCTTTGGGCATCTGGAACACAGAGGGCACCTTTAACAGACGACACCACCACCAATCAAATAAGCCTTTGCCCTTTTTCTCCAAATCCTATTCCCCCTTTCCTCTGACTCTGAAGGAACCAAAAACAGCAGAGTGAGTTGGGAAGAGTCTAAGACAAAGGTGCCTACCCCTCCCCACTGCAATTTTCTGAGCCCGGGAAAGGGAGAACTTTAAATGAGACAAATGGTACTGGACTTGTTAATACATGAAATTGACTTGAGAGTTATGTATCTGCTCAGGATACTCCGGAGAGGGGAAGAGGGTGCCAACAGAGCAGGTTTGAAAACAGTTGTCTTCTGCTTGTTCCTCACCAAATTGAGCTGTTCAAAAGCCTGTTATTCACAGAAGGTTCAATAATATAGTACATGATCCAAAATCAGACAAAGCTAGATTCAAAGCCAGCCCTGCCACTTATCAACTGTGGCACCTGACAGTCACCCAATCTCTTTGCACCTCAGTATCCTGAATAGGAATTAGAAATAATAATGATAATTGTCTCTTAGAATCTTTTTTTTTTCTCAGCAATCTTTTAAATGCCATAACAAATACAGGACTCTGCATAAGGTCTGCTGCATACTCAACTGGCTTAAAAAGGAACCTTACTCAAAATTCTACCCTAAATCAGCAGTCTTGTCCTCTTTGTGCCAAAAATGTGCTTCCTTTGCTATTTTATTTCCTCTACTTGGCACATGTCCCCAAATCCCTGTTTTACTCATCCTTACTAGACCAGATGATTTCCAGTTGTTATTCCATTTTATCCTAACATATTACAATTTAAAGCACATTTAAATAAAATATAGCATGATCTGAAATAGATATAAGATGATTTTGCTGCATGCTAATAATTGTGTCTGAATAACTAGTACCAGTAATAAAAATGAGAAGGTGTTCTTCAGACTTCTTACCAGGAAACAGAAAAGAAAAATATGTAGAAATTATCTTTTACTAAATAGCTTATGAGCAAACACAAATGTCCCTTGTACTTAATAGATAATACCTACAAACACTTTCCTAACATCATCAGACTTAAGGCCAATCAGAAAAAAGTAAGAGGGCTACCCACTCAAACAAACTAAATAAGCCAGGATTGTTCTATTGTTCATGTATTATTCATGCGACAAGAAAAGTGGGAGGGAGGGAGGGAGGGAATGAAGGTAAGGGAGCTTGCTCTATCAGAGCCCTGTTGTACACTGTGAAGGGCAAAGCTCAGATAACATGAAGGTAGTAGAAATAATGATAAAATGAGCAGAAATGCTGAATTAAGCAGTGTCTTCTAAGTAAAATACAATAACAATAGTTACAATAATAACTTACTTTTACAGCCCTTGGACAAGGAGCCAGATAATCTGAAATCCTGGCTTTGTAATTTACTAGTTACACCACTTTTGATAAGGAACTGAACCTCTGAGCAACCATTTTCCTCATCTAAATAGGTGGATTGCATTAGATGATCTTTAAAATTGCATCTAACTATAATATCTCGCAAGTTAATTTCATATCTTACTCCTTCCCTTCTTAAAATAGGTTGCATTTCTCTTCCCTTTCTCTCCCACTTTCTATGGTAAGTGATATTACAGCAGAGATAGGAAACAAGAAGGGTTGCAAAGAATATAGAGTACTGCCTCTGTCCTGGTTGTACTGATTTTAGCACCAATTTGTTCTTTTTCCCAGTATCCATTTGATTTGCTAATGGGATACCCCACCAGAGAATAAACTCGCTTGGTTTTTCTCTTTTGGTCTTATTAGAGAGCTGTTAGAAAGTCCCCAGCAGACACTCTGATGGGTAGATGTCCTTCTCAGCATTAGGACTGCTTGCCTCTGCAGGGTCGGTGTGGGGCTCATAGGTACAAGATGCAAAGGGTGGGTAAGAAACAAAGTGAAATCAGACTCTTTTTTCTTCTGCAGTTTGAAAAGAGGAAGCTATAAATTCGATTCAATTTCAAACAAAATGCCAACAATTTGTCTTGTTTGGGATCTTGACAAGCAAGATCTAAAATCTGTATTAAAGACCAAAAAGACAATTTTGAAGTAAGAGAAGATCAAAGTCACTCTTCCATATAGCAAGTTTTACTATACACTACACTATTTAAGACATACAATATTGAAGCAGAGATAAATGACCAGACCTATAGAACAGAGAGCTGAGAAACAAATATATCAGAGACCTATCATGGCAGATCAGCCAAGAATGCAGAGACAATATATGGTGCTCAGACAATTGGCTAGATGCATGGGAAAATACTGTATCCCCTGTCATACCCCATACCAAAAAATAAATTCCAGGTGGTTTAAAGACCTAAATATGAACAGCAGAATTTGAAGACAGATAGAGGAAAAAGTAATAGAATATTGCATTTTAAAAGGTAAAAAAAGTAACCATAAAGAGTAGATTAATAATTTAGACTGCATTAGATTTAGGTTTTTAGCACATAAAATGGCAGTATTAAAATAGAGATCTTCAAAAGACAAAGCTTTAGACTGAAAGATGAAATCTGTAACCAATTCAACATAGTAGAGATCAGTACCCAAAACAAGCAAACCAAAAGAAAAACATGGCCATGATATTAAAACGTAATTCATGGGAGAAAACAAAAATGACCAATAAGCCCATGAAAAGATGTTCAACCTCACAAGAAATCAAAGAAATGCATACAAAAACTAAAACAAGCTACCATTTCACCCTCATCTATTACCAAGAGTTGTAAAGGATATGGAGCAAGAGGAATTCTTATTACTATTACTGGGAGTAAAACTGTACAATCACTTTGAAGAGTAATTTACCAATATATAATAAAACTGAATAAACACAGAACTTCACACCCAGATATTCTAGTGGGACAGACTCCCGGGGCAAAATCATGAAAGTAGAAAAGATCCAAAGTGTTTGGGAAAAAAAAAAATCAGTGAATTCATTTTGGCTGGAGATCATTAAAGCCATATTGGGTTAAATAAAATCTTTGTTTTGGCAACAAGGTCCTCTTTATCCTGGCTCCAATCTATATTTCCTACTCAAATTCTATTCCATAGGCCATGAGATCATTTGAAGACTAATTATTAGGAAGATGGCAAACTCAGAATAGAGCTTCAGAAGTTCAGATAGGGCAACAAGGAAACTGAGCAACTGTAAAGTGAAAAGTAATATGACCCAATATGCATTTTGGAAAGTTCACTCATGCAAGAAATGGTATTCTGTCCATGTATTTGGTGCCAAATAGAGTTGAAACTCAATCACAGTGCAGGGAAAATACAAGGGATCAATTGAGCAGCAGAAAATGGTAGGTGAAGAGATCACAGTAGAAGAAGATAAATCTTGAGATCTTCAATATGAAAAATTTGTCCTGCACAGAATATATCATGGGTGAATATTAAGAAATGCAACCACTAAAAATCTTTAAGACCCTACTATGATTGGCCATTACTTACTTTATTTTAATAAAACTTTCTTCAGACAATAAAGCATCTCCTTTTTTACCAATACACATTTTTGACATAACGATATATTAAAAATGTTTATATTCAGTGTTCTAACATAATTGTATTACAGTTAGGTAGTATTAAAAAAAGAAAGATAGATGATAAAGACTGAAATGGTATAATCTAGGAATGCCTACAGTGTATAATGATAGTGACTAAAATGTACAAATTTTAAAATGTTTTTGCATGAGGAAGAACAAAGGAATGTCATTACTGTAGGGTGTTGAAAATAGATGGTAATTGATATTTTAAAATGTTAAGCATGACATTAAAGCAAAAAATGCTTATTTGGTACAAAATTTATATTTTGACTAGAGCAGTTCCTCATATAACTTAGGTGGACAGCTTAATTGAACACCATAAGTACATGGAACCTTGAGTAGGGCATAAAATTTTGTAAGTTTGTCCAGAGTAAGGCCCCATAAATCCCACAGTGATTTGAACAGTGAGTAAAAAAATATTTGCAAAGTCCCCTTGGGGGAATGGTGAGAAAGGGGAAAAATTCAACTTCCCCAAGTGGAAAATTCTTAATATTCTCATAAGCAGTAGGGACAACCAAAGCAATAGGCCAAGCCCCCAGTCTTGGGGTGTGTTCATATGAAACTTAAACCCACAAAGGATAGGTCAAGCCTACTTTAAATTAGGCCTAAGAGTCACCTCCAAGAGAACCTCTTTTCTTGCTCAGATGTGGCCTCTCTCTCCAGCCACAACAGGCAAACTCACCGTTCTTCCCTTGTCTACATGAGACATGACTCCCAGGGGTGTGGACCTTCCTAGCAACATGGGACAGAAATCCTAGAATGAGCTGGGACTCAGCATCAAGGGATTGAGAAAACCTTCTCCATCAAAAGGGGGAAGAGCGAAATGAGACAAAAAGTGTCAATGGCTAAGAGATTCCAAAGAGTCAAGAGGTTATCCTGGAGGTTATTCTTATGCATTAAGTAGATATCACCTTGTTATTCAAGATGTAATGGAGAGGCTGAGGGAACTGCCTGAAAATGTAGAGCTGTATTCCAGTAGCCATGTTTCTTGATGATGATTGAATAATGATATATCTTTCACAATGTGACTGTGTGATTGTGAAAACCTTGTGTCTGATGCTCCTTTTATCTACCTTATCAACAGACAAGTAAAACATATGGAATAAAAATAAATAATAGGGGGAACAAATGTTAAAATAAATTTAGTAGATTGAAACACTAGTGATCAATGAAAGGGAGGAGTAAGGGGTATAGAATGTATGAATTTTTTTCTGTTGTCTTTTTATTTCTTTTTCTGAATTGATGCAAATGTTCTAAGAAATGATCATCATGATGAATATGCAATTATGTGATGATATTGTGTATTACTGATTATATATGTAGAATGGAATGATCATATGTTAAGAATGTTTGAATTTGTTATGTTTTCTAAAAAATTTTTTTTTAATTTAAACCTTATTAAAAAAATGTTTATATTGTACTTGTCAAGGTTCTCTAAAGAAATAGAAATGATAGGATATATATAAATATTGAGATTTATTATAGGAATTGACTTCCACAACTGTGAACTGGTTGGGTATGTCCTAGTTCTGTAGGGCAGGTCACAAGCTAGAAGTTGAAAGGAAGTTGAATTCCTCAGGAGAAGCTGGCTGGCTGAAGTTAGACAGAAATTCTTCTTTCTGACTTCTGAAATCCTTAGTCTGACTTTTAAGATCTCCAACTGATTGGATGAGAAAACTTTCTACATTGCTAAGGGCAACCCCCCTTTTTTAATTATAGATGCAATCAGCCATAGATGCCATCAATTGATTATAGAAGCAATTCATCTATAAATATATATACACCATATCCACAGGAAAGGCTCTCTGGCTGATGAAGCAGTGAGTCTCTCTTCTCCCTTAAGAGCCTTCAATTGATTGGATTATCTCTTTGTGAGAGGCACACCTTCCTAGTTCACAGATGTAATCAGCCGCAGTGCAATTAACTGACTGATGATTTAATACACCAGCCTTCCAGTTTATCAAACAGCAATGAATTATCCTTGCAGCAATGGTCAGGCCAGTGCTTACCTGACCAGACAACTGGGCATCATCACTTGCCCAATAAGACACCAAAACCTAGCTAATCCATAAGGCTACCAAATTTTTTAAATTATACTCACACTAAGAAAAATATAGCTAATCTCACGAAAATAGTGTTTTTGTCTGAAATATTAGCTTCATTTTAATACTACTTTTTAGTATTTTAATACTGTATTGTTTGACAAGTTTGTTTATTCCATTACAATAAAAACTCCTGGCCTTGGGAAAGACTAATTTAGTACCATGAATTTGAGGTGTTGCTTTGAATATGCTACCTGTGTGTATTGCTGTTTTTTTTTGTTTTTTTTTGTTTTTTTGCAGCTCACCTTCCTCTTACCCCCAGTGGTGTTGATTAGACTTTCTCGGCAAACAAACATATATGCAAGACTTGTTCGTAGGTTCTCCATTTTTAAAGGATAATCTTTTTCAATTGCACATAAAGCTACAGAACTAATATAAAACCACTTCCTCCAAACACAGCAGGAGCTAGGCTTAAAGACTGTCAGTATTTTGCACAAACCCACCGAACAAAATGAACAGGTGGAAAAACAGAGCACACCTCAGAAATCAGTGTCACAGTTCCACATGTAATTATTGCCATGACTATTGTTATCATCCCAAAATATGCAGCATGCTAGCACCATTAAGGAACACATATATCTTTCACAATGTGACTGTGTGATTGTGAAAACCTTGTGTCTGATGCTCCTTTTATCTACCTTATCAACAGACAAGTAAAACATATGGAATAAAAATAAATAATAGGGGGAACAAATGTTAAAATAAATTTAGTAGATTGAAACACTAGTGATCAATGAAAGGGAGGAGTAAGGGGTATAGAATGTATGAATTTTTTTCTGTTGTCTTTTTATTTCTTTTTCTGAATTGATGCAAATGTTCTAAGAAATGATCATCATGATGAATATGCAATTATGTGATGATATTGTGTATTACTGATTATATATGTAGAATGGAATGATCATATGTTAAGAATGTTTGAATTTGTTATGTTTTCTAAAAAATTTTTTTAGAAAAAAATTTTAGGCTGAATGTTGGCTTCAAGTCTCTAACATTTTTCTGTTATTCTTCTTGACCTATAACTAGCTTGTTTCTGCTATCATAATAGGGAACAATCTCATGCCCCATATGAATGTAGGAGTACCTTTTCTTTTCTCCCCCATAAGTGTATCCTGAATATTCACAGAATAATCAAAGAATGATTCATCCATACAGACATTTTCCCACAAAACCAGCCTTCTCTGAGAACCTAGTACAAAGGAGAGTATCAGTATTAGAATCACATTTAAGTGCATCTTAAGAGTTCCTCAAAAATTAAATTAGCAACACTGCCATTATCTTTCAAACTTGCTAACACAATTCTATGAAAGCATGGGCTTTCACTTGGGCTTTCTAATTTGTGACCATGAAATCTGACCCATCGGCACCACTGTGATTTGAAAATATTGTTTACACAGAAAAGGGTTACATCTCTAGAAATAACTAACTACTTTTTCTTCAGGGAAAACTAACACCATCATAAATATCTAAAGGAAATTATTTTACCTTCCTGATGTTCTCAATTACTTTCCAGGAAAAAAGAAAGGAAAAAAAGTGACATTTCAGCACTAAAGAGCATTAACATTTAAATTCATATTTTTTAACTAGATAAAGAGCTTATAATTATTAACTTGAACCTATCCCATAGGCTACTATTAAAAGGATTTTAACACATGGAGGATTTACAAAGTCTTTGGATCAACTATGGATCAGCCTATGCCTTCTGCATTTCTCAGAAAAGGACCTTTGCCAGAACTTGTACTTTATTTATGTAGAAAAAACAAATTTTAATTGTTAATGGGCAAGAATTGTGCCTGTTTAGCCATGCTTTATTGAAAGCCATGTGCCCATGGGCCCCTTATAAGCCAGATCTGGTAACAGCTTCCATTTCCTACAATTGTGCCTAATTTCTTTCATCTGACATTCCTGAAATCTCCTTTAGGACAGAAAAGCTATAATTTCTATCTTTTTAAAAAGCAATCCTTGACTATAATATATTTTAAAAGTGGGCAGAACATTCAGGATAATGCACCAGATTTTCCAGACTCAGCCCTTGTTCTCAAGGGGATGCTTAATGCAATTTCATAATGCTATGAATTAATTCTAGTAGACTGTCAAGAAGAAACAAATAATTAAGGACCCATTGGAGCAAAACAAATACTCCAATATCAATACAGCACATAAAATACCACAGCTTGTCAGGTAATTTAGCACATTGAGATTCTCCCAATATAACTGACAGTAGTAGCCCCAATTCTCAAGGTAATCTGGAATTATCATGTACTGAAATGCAATTCCTTTTAAATGGTGAACCCTGTGCATTTTAACAGCAGTTATTTCACAGCCTCATACATATTCCATTTATTTTGCTGTCAGAACCAAACTAGGGCCAGGAGGACAGACCCAGAGAAATTTAGATACAGCACTCCCTTCCCCATCACAAAGGACCCCAAGCACAATCACTTAACATTCATAATGAACTAAATATTATAAGAGCAAACAACAGTGGGATTTTACTGATTTACATGACATCTGTTACTAAAAATGCTATGATTATTTCTCTCATTAACCAAAAACAATACATGAATTAATGAGCATAAGCACTGGAGGTTGGAACAGCCTATAATTTTTTGGTCTTCTTTTTTTTTTTTTTTACGGAATTATTCCCAATGCCCAGAACAGTGTTTGGCACATAGCAGACATTTGTTGAATGAATGAATGAATGAATGAATGACCAAGTATGTTTGAATCCTTCATTGGCCCCAACCCTAGCACTAATTTGCAGTGGCTTTTCTTAGCTTAAAAATCAAATATATTGGATGTACTTTCCTTCCATTGCTCCTCTTCAACTCCACTTTATTGGGACCCAATAAAACCTTATCCCTCTCTGACAACCTCCTTCCCTGACCCTTAATTCAGTTAAGTTAGACCTGCATATGTCTGAATATATTTACATGCTTTATTCATCAGAGGAAACCTAGTTGCTATAATAAAGAAAATCAAAATTTTAAGACCCCAAACCAAATTTCTTTCTTGCTCATATAACAACAATAAACAGAACAGCCTTTTCCAAGAGGCCACAGGAACCCAGAATTATACAAGTTCTGCTATCTTAACCACAAAGCTTCTAAGTTCATCTTGGAAATTATACCCATGCCCACTGTGATGGCTGGGTTCATGCATCAACCTGGCCAGGTGATGGTGCCCAGTTGTGGTCGAGCAAGCACTGGCCTGACCATTACTACAAGGACATTTCATGGCTGGTTAATATACTAGAAGGCTGGTTCATTAAATCATTGGTCAGTTCATTGTGTCTATGGCTGATTACATCTATGATCAACTAAGGGGGATGTCTTCTGCAATGAGAGAATCCAATCAGCCATATTTAATCCAATCAGTTGAGGACTTTTAAGGTGGGGGTGATGATGTCGGTACACACAGAAGAGAGAACTTTCTTCTCTACTTCAGCCAGTCAGCCATTCCTGGCTTTAAAGACTCTAAGAGTTGTCAACTCATGGCCCATCCTACAGAATTTGGAATCGTGCATCCCCACAGTTGCATGAGACACCTTTATAAAATCTCATCTTCATAGATATCTCACGTTGGTTCTGTTTCGCTAGAGAACCCTGACTAATATACCTACTAACCGGAAAAAGAGAGGAGCACTGTGGGGTGATACAAAAAGACTTCCATGAGTCATTTGGTAAAACCCAATCAATAGCTATACCTGCTTGTAAGATATTTGGGAAAATGTAGTACCTAGCTGGACAGTCAGTTCCTGCCATCAGCTCTACACCAAAAAAAGAAGAACATTTATTTTTCTTAACAGCTAGATGTCTACCTACATTTTCTGCTGGTCATGGGACCTGAGGCGGCATAGGAACGAGGCTGGCTGCTGTATGGTGCCGCCAAATTCAGGTTACCTAAAGTAGCCTTTAAGACAATGTTGAAAAACAAACCATGGAGAGCTTCAAGATAACTGCAGACTATTGATTTTCTTCCATTTGCTAAGTAATTTTGAAAATAAATTTTATTGTGACATCATTCAGAAGTCATCCAAGTGTTACAATTTGGCAGACAGTACAGTTTGCACAGACCATGTATCTACTTGTTCAGATGCATTCTGGTTCCTCCGAAGAAGTAAGTGTATTATGAGCTAGTAGGAAACTAGGAAGTGGTAGCAGCAATCAACCTTTTATCTCTAGGAGTTGAATATGTGACTTGCATAGCACTTGCAGTTCAAATCAGTGAAGTATGTCCAGAGCTTTTAATACAGTCATAAATCTCATGCTTAGAATAGTCCAACCATCAGCACAATCTTTCTCATATTTTCTCTCAAAAAAAGTCTCATCATAGTCATAGAGTCATAGAAGAAGCTTGGACTTCTAGAAGTCAAATTTAAAGAATTTTACGAAGGCATTTTAAAAGATTTTAATAATATCAACCTTTGCCTCTGATCCTGGTCTTTTGACTAGAGATTCCAAGGAGACTGACTGCATCTAATGAAACAACGTGAATTCTTTCAAATGATCAGTAATCCAGAGAAAATGCATTACTCAGAAATCAACATTGCCTAAATTGTTTCTAAAAGACTGAGTAGAGCACATGATCATAATCTCCCAAGCAGAAATTATAATTGATTCAGATTCCATTTAACAAAAATCATCTGCTACAGGAAAATATTAAGTTACTATAGACCTGCCTCTGCTGTTGAACAGATCTAAAGAATAAAGTAACTTCTAAGAAAGACAATTTAGGGTGAATGCAAAAAGTAAGTTTTGACCTTTCTCAAAGCAATCACCCATCTTCTTTATGTATACACATCTTCACCCATTTCAGAGAAAATGAAAATATACAGAAAACCTCTCATTTCTTCTTACAACACACATTACATACTGACTCTGCTCAGTCATTTGATTATATGCACATCATTACAAAGTACTAGACTCTCTGAAGTTCACAACAACTAGAAAACTAGATATGAACTCTAATTTTCTGTGAGTTTAATTTAATCATCATTTGGTTAAGTATAATTAAGGGCACCAAAATTGGAGAAAGGAAGGTGTGTTAATAGAGCTGAAATATATTTGTGCATAGCAACTTGGCCCAATTTAACTTTTGATCAATAGCGGTATTTGGGAGTAAAGAGAAAATAGAATGAACACATCGATTAAAATTTGGTCTGAAATAACAGGAACCACTTCAGATGAACCACAACTGTATTTGAAAAATGTGATTTTTCCATAGACTCTGCTTCTACAGATGTTTCAGAAATCTAAAGACCTAATATGGGTCTGCACAAAATATAGCATTTGCCATTTTGCATTTTATGATTTGAAAGAGAAATGCGTTGGTCCTCGATTCAGATGTGTAGTGAAGGGCAAGTACTCCCAGGCAGATAACCACATGCTACGGATTTATTTTCACTTGGAGGCTGCTCCAACATATGCAGCAAACAAGTTTCCTGGGTAATCTCTTGGGGACTCTCCAAACAGCCGCCCAGGCAACCCCGTCTGCCCCTTTCAAAATAACACATTATGGTAACAACGAAAACTGATCCCCACAAGACAGCAGCAATATAAACTTGGAATCCTGTCTCTTTCTATATTTACAATTTTGTTCCCTGGGTTGGCCTGGCCTGACACTTACTTTATTCTTGTTAGCCTCTCATAGAAAAAAAAAATCATCCCATAATCTTGTTCTTGTCTGTTTTTCCTTTCACATATACACATGGCCAGCCAACCCTAAGTACCAGGCAAGAACATGGCAAGAATTTATTTTTGTTCCCAGTCACTGGATCCTGTTTTGATTGAAAGGACTTTTATTTTCCAGTATAATGTATTATTGGATATATTATATAAACTAATTATTTTAACCAGTGATTTTAGTGAGGCAATTCAGTAGACTCGTTACCTTGAAAAACTGATACATGATACTTCACACATAAACTCTAATTACACTAATTACAATTTCAGGGAGAAAACAACCTTTGTTGTGTGAATACCTAATAAAATCAAGCCTCAGAGCATTCCAAATGAACACATTAGGCATTGGTTAAACAAGTCATTTATTAGGTTATTTACAGGGTCCAAGAGAAATAGTCTCACTTATAGATTCTCTGGCCATAATTCTCCTACCTGGCCTCAAATATATAATGACTCAAGTTAAAATTTATATTGGGGGAGAAAGTAAAACAGATCAATGCCTAAATTTATAGACCAAACTAATTTTGCTTAATTATCTTTGACAAGTCTAATCAAATAAAGTCACTATTTTCTACCAAGAAGCATCTTACCCATCTGTATAAAGACAGGCTTGGGGTGAATTAGGGAGTAGCACAAGAAGGACATCCATCATTTTTATAAGCTGGCTCCAAGAAAGCCATTCATTAAAAGATGTATACAACAAACTGAAAGTAGTGGGATAGTATCCAGAAGGAAAGGGAGAAGTGTGAGAGGTCGGGAAAGAATATAGAAAAGTAAAATAAAAGGATGACGTAACAGTAATGTGGCTGATGGTGATTCTGTGAATTTAAAAAAAGTCATTTTCAAAATATACTATACTATACTATAATATCGTTCATGGTGTAATCATGCATCAATTGAGCATTAGTTACACTAATTATAAAACTAACAAGTGAACAGAAGCAAATGATCTTAAATGCCTAGAAGTCAAGAACTAATTTTCTTCTTCTTCTCACGACATCAGAAAAGAAATATTCAGAGAAGATGGTGGCCACAAAGTTTTTTAATCTCCCTGAATCTTCACGCAAAATAACTAGACAGCAAAACAAAAATTCATACGTGGCATTGATAAGAAGCCAAGGGACAAGGAATCCCCACAAATCATAAATTACAGAATGAGTGGGGACAAATCACAAACATCAACAAGATCAGAGTGGTGGCAGGTCCTGTGCAGAAGAAAGTAAAGGGAAACAATGGGGCAGGTGATGGACCTGAGCACAAGAAACTCCAAAAATGACCAACACAGGTTCACTGGCCACCATGGACGGTCAACTTGAAAATAGCACTTGATACTGGGAAGAGTTCTGTCCAATCCAATAGCGGAGAGTACAAAGAACATTGAATAAGAATTGCATGGGTAGAGCAGTCTGAACTCCATGAAACTGATCAGATAGGACTTTCTTCTAGGACAGACCCCCATGCTGGAAAGAAACTTGTGCAAATGGAATAAAAAAATTAACAGGATTAGAAAAATAAAGATGAAAGGAAAGACAAATGTAGGAAGGAAACAGATGCAGGAGATCTCAGAAAGTAAGCCCCATGCTTTATTTTTGTTTTGGATGCATGGTCCGGGAATTGAACCTGGGTCTCCTGCATGAAAGACAAGCATCCTACCACTGAACCACCCATGCACCTCCCCCCATGACTTTGAATATCACCCAAAACAATGAAAGAAGGAGCTCTGTGGAGTTAGAAAAGCTATTCTGAACCAAGCTTTCGTCTAAAAGTTTGGGAAAATTAACTCCACATAAATATAAGCAATATAAAAGTACGGGGGTCAAATCTCATGTAAATATGTGAGTATGAAACAGACTAACACCCCAGAGATACTGAAAGCACAAAAGAAAGACATTCCCACAAAACAATTCAAAATTGTTACCTACTATTTCCAAATGCACTAAAAGGCATCAAGAAAATGATAGAGGGTGTGAACAAAAAACACAAACTCAGAAACAAAGAGAGAGAACTCAAGAAAGACCTACAAATAAAAGAAAAAATAGTTCAGAAACTAGAAGGAACACAATGGTCAATAATGTCTTAAGAGAATACAAAGTGAAAAGGAGGAAAACTTTTAAAAATTAAAAAGAAAAGATGAAAAAACTAAAAAGGATTCAAATGAAAGAGACAAATATTGCAGCTAGACAAAGAACATCCAGGTAGTACTTACAAAGATAAAACTAAATGAACTTTAAGAGTGAGGGTATAGTATGAATGCACATATGCTCTGACAATTAGAATACATTAGGGAGAAAAATGTAGAAAGAAAGGGGAAAATTTAACTGTTTTCATTTATCATATTGGTGGCGTTAGTATCATTATTCTGAGACTACTTTATGTATAATGCGAGATAAAGCAAATGAATAATTATGGGATGTCTTAATTCTATCATTACCCATGACATTGAAAGCCAGGCTTCTAATGTAGATGACAAATGCCATACAGCTAATAGAGAAGATGTTAAGTAACAACGATGTCTTCCTAAATTTGAACTGAAGTATCGGTACA
>PVIY010042805.1:0-20742 GCA_004026745.1 Myrmecophaga tridactyla | reverse complement strand
GGGCTTTCCTCTCCGCTCTGCCACGTTCACACTCCCCTCTCTCCTCCCCAACCCGCCCACCAGTCCGGTCAGGCCGAACTGCTTGCCCTCCCTGCTTAAAGTGCGCGTGAGGAAACCTCGCTGCCAGGCTGTCACACGCGTGTGTCTCTGTCTCCATTTGCAGTGAATTTCCTCCACCATTAGTTACCGGAGACACGCCCACGCCCCCCACACACACCTTCAAATGTGTGCTGTAAAATGTGATGTGCTGAGTTCTAGGAAGACAGTAAAGCAAACCGTTGCTAATGGGTTAAGAGGGGGGACTGTCTCCTCCAATTTTTTCCCTCCCGTCTCTAGAAATAGATGCAAGAGAAAGTGCGCGTGCAGGGGGAGGGAGGGAGAGCGTGGGCATCCGTGCAAACTCTGTGAAGCAGCTTTCACCCTTCCCGGGGCTCTGAGGGTCCGCCGGGCCCCCAAGTGGTGCGCGCTGCGCGGGGGCTGGGCCCCTAGGGTTCGCTGGGAACATCAACCCTCCTGGCCTGAGCCTTCCCCTGGCGACTGGATGGAGTTTGATCTCCCTCCCTGCCGGGTTCTGTCTTCTCAGTCCAAGGCAGGCCTGTCCTTTCCCAGGCCCCATCTTGCAAGATGAAGGGGGCAGCCGCCGAGCCCCAACAGAGCCGATCTCGCCTCTCACCTCCGGGCCACCCAGCCCCCGCACTCTCGGGCAGCTCCCCCGCTCCGCTCCCCTGTCCTTTGCACCCCGCTCTTCCTCCCCGGGGGTCGTCCAAGACTGGCCCCCACTCCCTCCAGAGCGTCCCAGGAGTCAGGCCATCTGGACCCCCTTCCTCCCTCACCCCCGCACCCTGGATCTGGGGCGCGGGGCCGCGCGACCCCCTTCACGTCCCCCTCCCCCACCTGCCCCCCGCCTCTCCGCGGGATGCCCCGCATTGTTACAGCGCAGCGCCTCCCCCGGCCCCCAGCTCCGCTCTGCAGACGCCGGCTCCGCGTGGCCCGCGTGGCCCCCGGCGCCGTCTGCGAGCCCGCAGCCAAAATAAACAGCCCAAGAGCCACTTCCTTCTCCTCCGGGGGAGCTTTCACAACGTCGGCCGGGTCAGGGCAGGGCAGGGCAGGAAGTGGCTTTCTGGGCCAGCACAACAATCCAACCTCATTGACCAGGCCGGGAAGGGGCAGATTTCAGGGAAGGTCGAGCCCGAGTCGAGCGCTGCATTTTCAGCCCCCGGGCAGACGCGGGGGCGGGAATGGCCCGAGCCGAGGAGCAGAGAAGCCCGCGCCCGCCGGCCACCGCCACCATGCGGACCAGGCCCGCCCCCGAGAGCCAGCCCGGAAGGCCCTCTGCTGAGCCACACTTTTCTTACAAAAGTATATGTCTGTGGAAGCACGGAGAATGCCATTGGTCACAGAGACCATCAGGGGATAGAAATAGGGTAGATTTTGGGTAATTGGAGCTGAAGGGATACAGATTGTGCAACGGGACTGACTGTAAAAACTCAGAAATGGACAGCACAATACTACCTAACTGTAATACAATTATGTTAAAACACAATGAAGCTGAATGTGAGAATGATAGAGGGAGGAGGGCTGGGGGCACAAATGAAATCAGAAAGAAAGACAGACGATAAAGACTGAGATGGTATAATCTAGGAATGCCTAGAATGTATAATGATAGTGACTAAATGTACAAATTAAAAAAATGTTTTTGCATGAGGAAGAACAAAGGAATGTCATTACTGCAGGGTGTTGAAAATATATGGTAATTAATATTTTAAAATTTTAACTTATGTGTGAGACTAAAGCAAAAAATGTTTATTCGGTACAAAATTTATATTTTGACTAGTGCATTTCCTAATATAATTTATGTAGACAGCTTAATTGAACACCATAAGTACATGGAACATTCAGTAGGGCATGAGATTTTGTTGGTTTCTCCAGATAAATCCCAGAGCGATTTGAACAGTGAATAAAAAAGTATTTACAAAGTCCCCTTCAGGGAATGGTGAGAAAGGGGGGAAATTCAACTTCCCCAAATTGAATTCTTGATATTCTCACAAGCAGTGTGGATAACCAAAGCTATAGGCTGAGCCCCCAATCTTGGGGGTTGTTCATATGAAACGTAACCCCACAAAGGATAGGTCAAGCCTACCTAAAATTAGGCCTGTCACCCCCAAGAGAACCTCTTTTGTGGCTCAGATGTGGCCTCTCTCTCTCTCTCCAGCCAACACAACAACAAACTCACCACCCTCCCCTGTCTACGTGGGACATGACTCCTAGGGGTGTGGACTTTCCTGGCAACGTGGGACAGAAATCCTAGAATGAGCTGGAACTCAGCATTAAGGGATTGAGAAAACCCCTAGAATGAGCTGAAACTCAGCATCAAGGGATCAAGAAAACCTTTTTGACCAAAAGGGGGAAGAGCGAAATGAGACAAAATAAAGTGTCAATGGCTGAGAGATTCCAAACGGAGTTGAGAGGTTATCCTGGAGGTTATTCTTACGCATTAAGCAGATATCACCTTGTTAGTCAAGATGTAATGGAGAGGCTGGAGGGAAGTACCTGAAAATGTAAAGCTGTGTTCCAGTAGCTATGTTTCTTGAAGATGATTGTATAATGATATAGCTTACAAAAAAAGAAGTATACGTCTGTGGAAGTGAGTTCTGAACAGATCATTTCATAACTGCACTGATCTGAGAGCTCATAAGGGGTGCTGACTGCGGCCCCAGGACTATCAGGCCCTCCATGTATGGTTGTGGGTGAATAAATGAATGGGTGACTGGATGAATGAATGAATTTATTAGGAGACACCCAAGCAGATTTGAGGTGAGCAAATTTTTTTATTAATAGCTTTGACAAAGTGGCTGCAGGGGTGTGTGTGTCGGGGGCAACCTAAAGCTAAGATATCAGAAGCCCCCCCGTTCCCTGTAGAATCAACAGAAATGAAGAAAGAATTTCCTTCGGACCTTTCCACATTTTCCATAGTGAAAATATATATTAGTTTTCTACGTAAAAAAAAAAAAAATTAAATGTCTACACCCAAGAAAGAAATGCATACAGAATTATGTAGAAATGTAATGCTTTGTCTGTGAGAAACTGAGGTTTAAATGTAAACATTCAATTCATAAGAAAAATTTTATGGACAATTTTTTGGCAGCAGGCTTTCAAGTAACACCTGGAAAAAAGGAGCGGGTGTCCCAGCCATTTGCCCAGGTGCTTCTCATTGACCAAGCCCCTCTGCAGGGCCCTCATTCTGCCCCCCGCCTCTCCTCTCCAGGTGTCTGCCTGGCACAGTCTATACCTGCAATAAGTGTGTTGACTGGCAGTATAAATATGAACTGAGGTCTCGTGCAATTCATCTAATTCATCAACTCTTTATAACATGGAACCTGAAACAAAGAAAGGTAAAGTGACTTATCTAGGGACATTCATACAACTGGAACCATGACTTTTTTTTAGGACTAAAATTTGCTAAAGTTTTAAACAGTGTAATTCTCGTATTTGCTTATATATAATAAATTATGTGATCCCGTGATCATATAATTTTTGTCCAAATCGGGACATTTTTGATAAATAAAAGGAGAGCTAGTAATAATTACACCAGGACAAGAAAAATCCAGGCCTGTCCCATGCAAACGAGGACATGTGGCCAGCCTGCAGTTACAGAAAGAGACAAAACTAGTGACAGCCAGTTTTTACCATGTGCTTACAAGACGCCAGGCACTGAGCTCTGAGCTGTCCCTACATCCTCTTGGTAGTCCTCACTGCAACCCTCAGAAGTAGGTAAAATTCCCAAATCCACTTGAGAGAGGAGGAAACTTCAGCACCAAGAGATTACACAGTTAATAAAGGGCAGAGCTAGGATGGGAGGTCAGGAAAGCTGGTTCCAGAGCCCGACCCCAAATAATTATCCTAGGTATTTTCAACTGACAGCCCACGGGGAAAGTTCTGTTCAGCCTTCACAGCGTGTGAAAGAAAAGTGAGCCAGCATTTAAAATTTGAGAGATTTCACAAAATATTTGGATTTCCAGCTTCTCTTGGAAACCTCAGAAGGACTGACAACACTTAGCAGCCAGCATTCCTGCCAGCACCCAGTCACAGAGGCTGGGCTGAACTGCCACCTGGGAGGGAGATGGGCTCCGTGCCGCAGTCCCCACCCATTCCTTTTGCCCCACCAACCCCCTCCTGACACTGAGGAGGAATTGGAGTGGCCATATATTATCACGCTTGTACCATTGGTTTTCTCCAAGTGACAAGGCATTCCTTAGTATCAGGTCTCTATAAAGATTGACCAGGGGGCTTTGTCTATTTCCAAACTAAAACATAAAAAGGGTGGGGGGAGGTGATCCTCTAAATTAGGCTCCACTCCCGTGAAACATATGTCCCTTTGACATGCTGCATTCCTTTCACGAGACGTGTCCAAAGCACAGCACAACACGACTCTGGAATTATGACACGTTGCATAACAAGCTTTTGATCTACTCACTGGCAAATTCCCTGACCTTTCTGACGTGGCAGCATTCGAGGATTACTTGTTTGGTTCCATAACATTGTCTCCCAAAAGCGAGGCCTGGCACTCTTTAAAGTGAAGAGAATGTAAAATCATTTTTGTCTGGGGAACTTCATGAGCTCCCTTATACAATAGGCGTGTAAGATGGAACACATGCCGATTTCTGCAACGACAGGTGAACAAGAACTTTCCCACACCTTCTCTGAGGGCCAGCATGGTGGGGTGGCCGAACTCCCCAAGTTCAAATCCCTGTTTGGGGCCTTCAATTTGGCCGTCTCATGGGTTTTGGGAAGATTCAATGAGAAAATACTTGGAGACACTCCTACCTGGTATGCGCTCAATAACTGAGGTCCATTATTTCTTGATATTTAGGCAAGGGCTTTACCCTATTGGGACCCTCACAGCAGAGCTCGTGGGAACCAGGCTCCACAGACACTACGATGTGGGGAAGAAGAAATGATAAAAGGAAATAAGGCCAAGGGCTCGAGTGTTTCGCTGCTCTTCAGAAGAATTAAAAGAAAAATAAACCCACAATCCAGATGCGAAATCCTGTCTGGATTCCCACGGGCGCCGGTGGCCTTGCCGCCATCGTTTGTCCCCGGCCTCTGAGATTTCGGACCCCTCCTCAGGTGAGCTGGGAAGGGAGGGGGCGAGGGCAAGAGGCCCCTGGAGAGCGCGTTGGGGGAAAGTGGAATTTCTGGGAGGTCCACGGCAGATCGGGGCATGCGCTGCTCTCCGCCACATTCCGATTCTGCAGAAATAACCCCCAAGGGCAGTCAAGGGAAAATGAGGTCACAAAATAGGCAGCTGGAAGGGAGAAAGTGGAAGGAGGTGGGGGAGCGGCTGCACCACTTGGCTCGGCAGATGCTGGGAAAGGAGGAAGAGGGAGTGGGCGCGGCAGCTTCGCTTCCAGACTCCCCTCGCTGGGACTCGGCGGCCGCAGGAATGGAGGGGGAGGGGTGGAGAGTGTGGGCTGACAGCTGAGAGCAGGTCTGGGAATTCAGGTTCTAACTCCGCCAGTTACAACCTAAATGACCTAGAAGACTCAGCCTGTTCTCTTACCTTAAAATGAGATCTAAAGAACCCTGCCTGCCTCCTCACAGGCTACTGGGGAGAGCGACAGGGATGCCGCACAATAGTGCAGCGATCCGGGTGTTCAGGGATCTGCCCGCCCCATAGTCAGTTCCTTCAGAGCAGGAGGAATGTCTTGTCTGTGGTCTCCCCGGTGCTGGGCACACAGCAGGTGCTCAATAAATGTGCCCTGACCTGAACTTGACAGAAAAACTGGAAAGGCAAGCTCCCCTGGGTTGAATATGTAAGTGCTTAACTTCCTCTATATTTTAGATTTCTATAAAAACAGATCAAAGTCCGGACAGAGGAAAAGGGAATAAGAGAAAGGTTATGTTAGGAGCCTGGGATTATGGGTGACTTTGTTTCCAGAGTAAAAAAACTGAGAGAAACACAGGGTCATCTTAAGATCTTCGAAGGAACCAAATTTTACTGTCTTTCCCACAGAATCTGACATGGTGGTCAATAATGTTTCGTGGGCTTAACTTGCTTTGCCCTCAACAGTTACAAAGGGTCATACAATACTCCCCAGTACTCCCACCACCGCTTTGATGAATTGGGACCTGCAGTAATGCACTCAGTTTGACCTACAAAGGAATACCTGTACAGGTCCCCCTAAATCACTTCTGCTTTTCTCCACCCTTTAATTCCCCTGTCCTGATTCCTCCCCTACATGTTTAATGCCTGTGCTGGTTTGAAGTTGTGGAGTGACTCACCCAGTTCAAGGTGGGTCTTAATCTTTTTCTGGAGTTCTTTTTGGGGGTAAAAAAAAAAACAGAAAAAAGCTCTGCGAGCTCAGAGACAGAAACACCCAGAGAGCTTAGAAAGAAAGGCCCCAGGGGTGCTAAGAGACGACCCTCAGAAGCCCAGAGAGGAGGCCACTGGTACCAGAAGCTGAAAACAATGAGACCTGGGAGCAAAGGACCAGCAGACACCAGCCATGTTCCTTGCCATCTGACAGAGGAACTCCAGATGCCAGCAGCCTGTCTTCAGTGTCCAGGTATCATCCTGTTGATGCCTCAGTTGGGACATTTTCACAGCCTTGGAACTGTAAATTTGCAACTTAATAAATTCCCATTGTAAAAGCCAACCCATTTTTGGTATATTGTACTCCTGCAGCTTTAGCAAACTGAAACAGCACCATGTAACAATGACAACAAACGCACCAGTCTTACAACCATCACCATTTCTCCCTAATATTGATTAAAGATTAATGGAATGTGGTCAAGATCAAAGAGGGATGCTTTCTCCCCACAGAAGCTCTGACCAACCAGCAAGAACTTGTAAAAACAACACCTTTCTCAAAACTCCAGAAAAAAGTTAAAGGATTATGGTAACAAAGTAAATGCCAAATCAAGAAAACAATACCTTAAAAGCAGTTGAATCTAAAACCTGGCCCCTCCCCAAGCCCCTCACTGGCTCAGCAAGGAGCCCACCCATACTGCTAGTGCAGGTCCCTGGTCCCAGTTCCAGAAGGAGCAGAGTAACCCTCATGCATATCCTAGGAGCAGGCACGTGGTCCAACCTGCCTGGTGGTGGCCTGAAGGACTGAACCAGGGACTCATCGTGGGCTCAAAGTCCCAGAACTTTCACTGCGTGTAAATACAACTCTCAGAGCTTTCCTACAGAATACCGTGGGAGAGCAATTGCTTCATGGCTGCCTGGGGCAATGGATTGCAAGCTGTAGGACATATAGTACGTGCTGGTACTGAGAGGGGATGTTTACTAGGGAAGAGGGGACATTCTCATCCATGTAAATGGGGAATTTCGTAGGGCTACATACATGCCCAAGACAAGACACATGCACAGAAAGGACCAGGGGAAACTTTAGCCTTGAACTATGCTCGAAATGCATTGTATGGCTATGCTCCAAAGGAGAGCAGTCGCACAGGCCAATTTGCATAGATTGGGAAAGGTTTTCTTTTTTCCTTTTTTTTTTCTGTTCCTGCCATTCAAGGAAATATCTGTCATAACACTAGCTAGATGCAACCTTAAGGAACAGATACCTCAGAATCTAAATTCCAGCAATAACACATTAAAATATCAAAATGTTTAGGTTTCAACAAAATATCACAAAACATACAAACATACAACAACCCAGACAGAGGAGAAGATTAAAGCATTAGTAACCACCAATGAACAGAACCAGATCTGGGACATAAGAGACAAAGATTTAAAAAATGGTCCTAAATGACTCCCAAGGGTGTGGATCTTCCTGGCAACGTGGGACAGAAATCCTAGTACAAGCTGAGACTCAGCATCAAGGGATTGAGAAAACCCCTAGAATGAGCTGATACTCAGCATCAAGGGATTGAGAAAACCTTCTTGACTAAAAGGGGGAAGAGTGAAATGAGACAAAATAAAGTGTCAATGGCTGAGAGATTCCAGAGTCAAAAGGTTATCCCGGAGGTTACTCTTATGCATTAAATAGATATCACCTTGTTAATCAAGATGTAAAGGAGAGGCTGGAGGGAACTGCCTGAAAATGTAGAGCTGTGTTCTAGTAGCCATGTTTCTTGAAGATGATTGTATAAGGATATAGCTTTCACAATGTGACTGTGTGATTGTGAAAACCTTGTGTCTGATGCTCCTTTTATCCACCTTATCAACAGACGAGTAAAACATATTGGAATAACAATAATAAGGGGAACAAATGTTAAAATAAATTTAAAGTGAAATGCTAGTGATCAATGAAAGGGAGGGGTAAGGGGTATGGTATGTATGAATTTTTTTCTGTTGTCCTTTTATTTCTTTTTCTGAATTGATGCAAATATTCTAAGAAATGATCATAGTGATGAATATGCAACTATGTGATGCTATTGTGAATTAATGATTATATATGTAGAATGGAATGATCAAAAGTTAAGAATGTTTGTGTTTGTTGTTTATAGTTAAAAAAAATTTTTTTTAATTAAAAAAAAGGTCCTAAATATGCTTAAAGACCAAAAAGGAAATATTGACAAAGAACTAAATTACTTTAGGAAAATAACAGATGAACACAAACATCACTAGGAGACAGAAATTATGAAAAAGAACCAGACAAAACAGAAGACCACAGTAACAGAAATAAAAAATTCCCTATAGGGGTACAATAGCAGTTTGGAGCTGGCAGAAGAAAGAATTAGTGAATTGGAAGATAAGACAATTTAATCATTACATCTGAGGAGCAGAAAGACTAAAGAAACGTAAGCAGAGCCTGAGGAACCATTAAGCATACCATATTACATTGTGGGAGTTCCAGAAGGAGAAGAAAGAGAGAAAGGGGCAGAGAAATTATGAGAGAAATAACACTTGGAAACTTACCAAATTTAACAAAAGTCATGAATATACACGGCCAAGGAGCTCAACAAATTCCAACAGGATGAACCAAAAAAAAAGGAATCATACCTGACACTTTATAATCAAACTGCTGAATGCCAAAGATAAAATTTAAAAAAGCCACAAGAGAGAAGCAATGTGTCACATACAAGGGACCCTCAAGAAGATTAATTACCAATTTCTCTCTGGAAACTATGGAGGTAAGAAGGAAATGGGATGATATATTTACAATGCTAACAGCAAAAAAAATTGCCAACCAAGAAATTTTATATCTGGCAAAACTATCTATCAAAAATGAGGGAAAGACTAAGCCATTCCCAGATAGACAAAAGTTGAGGGAATTTGTCACCACTAGACCAGCCCTATAAGAAATGCTAAAGAGAATTGTACAGGTTGATAGGAAAGGATGCTAAATAATTGAATAAAAAATAAGAAATAAAGCTCTCCATTTTAGGTAATGATGTGGGTAAACATAAATACCAGTATTATTGTATTTTGGTTTGTAATTCCACTTTTTTAGATCCTATAGGATCTAAAAGACAAATGCATAAAATGTAATGATAGATCACTGGTTTTGGACTCAAAATGTATAAATATGTAATCTGTAGTAAGAAACAAATAAAGATGGGAGGACAGAGGGCATAGGAACATAGTTTGTATATGTTATTGAAGTTAAATTGGTATCAAAGTAGACAAGATTGTTACAGATTTAGGATGTTAAGTTTAAGGGCCATGATAACTACAAAGAAAACACCAGAGAACACACAAACTCATAGAGACAGAAAGTAGAGCAATGATTATACGGGATAGGGGGTAGAGACAGTCGAGAGTTAATGCATACTGGATGTAGGATTTCTGTTTAGGGAGATGGGAAAGTTTTAGTATTGAAAAGTGGTGAGGGTACCCCGACATTGTGAATGGATTTAATCCCACTGAATGGTATGCTTAGGGGTGGCAGATATGGTTGTTTATATTGTATGTATAGTCCCACAATTTAAAAAGAAAGAAACAGCAACTAAAGAAATATGACAATTAAATTCAATATGCGATCCTGGATGAGATCTGTTCTAGTTTGCTAGCTGCCAGAATGCAATACACTGGAAATGGAATGGCTTTTAAAAAGGGGAATTTAATGAGTTGCTAGTTTACAGTTCTAAGGCTGAGAAAATGTCCCGATTAAAACAAGTCTATAGAAATGTCCAATCAAAGGCATCCAAGGAAAGATACCTTGGTTCAAGAAGGCCAATGAAGTTCAGGGTTTCTCTCTCAAGTGGAAAGGCACATGGTGGACACAGTAATAGTTTCTCTCTCATCTGGAAAGGCACATGGTGAACACGGTCAGCATTCCTCTCTCATCTGGAAGGGCACATGGAGAACATGGCATCATCTGCTAGCTTCTTCTCCTGGCTTTCTGTTTCATGAAGCTCTCTGGGAGGCACTTTCCTTCTTCATTTCCAAAGACAGCTGGCGGGTGAACTCTGCTTCTTGTGGCTATGTCATTCTGCTCTGCTCTCTTTGAATCTCCTTCATTCTCCAAAATGTTTCCTCTTTTATAGGACTTCAGAAACTTATCAAGACCCACCCAAATGAGTGGAGAAACGCCTCTACCTAATCCAGTTTAACAACCACTCTTGATTAAATCACATCTCTGGGGAGATGATCTAATTACAGTTTCAAAGATACAATACGGAATAGGGATTAGAAGAAACCGCTGCCTTTACAAAATGGGATTAGGATTAAACCATGGCTTTTCTAGGGTTCATACATCATTTCAAACCAGCACAGGATCTAAGAATGGAGGCAAAAAGGCTGAAAGGACCTTATTGGGACTCATGAAAAAAACAGAATACAGATTGTAAGCTTTACATCAATGTTAAATTTCTTGAACTTGATAATTGCACTTAAGATGATTATGTAAGTGAATGTCCCTGTTCCTAGGAAATGTACATGGAAGTATTTTATGTTCAGAAGTATGATGTGTATAACCTGCTCCTAGATGATCAGAAAATACATAGGTAGGTAGATGATAGATAAGCTAAATAGATACAGATACAGATATAACTATAAATAGATGGATGATGGATAGACTAGACTTAAACAGCAAATGGGACAAAATATTAAAATTAGTGATTTGGGAATCCTTGGGGAGAGTATGTTGGGAGTTCTCTGTTTGGGCTTTTATTATTTTTGCAACTGTATTGTAAATTTGAAATTATTCTGAGATATAAAATTTAAAGGGAAGAAAGGAAGCAAAAAATTGAATGTAGTGTTCAAGAGAGCTCAGGTGCTGGATTCAAGTCTGGGTTTGAATTTCTGCTCATGAACAAGTCACTTGACCTCTTTCATTCCTCACTGCTAAATAGAGGAAATTATATTCATGTTTCCAATGCATAATAAGTACTGAGCACGGAGCCTGGGCTGGGAGTTAATTCACTGGGTGGTTGCCACAGCTGGTTGAGATAATGGATACAAAGGCCTCATCACACTGCCTCACGCAAAGTCAGTTCCTGGTGCAACCTTTCTGAAGGAGAATATGGCAACATACATCACAAGTCTTAAAAAGTACACACTCTTTGACCCTAGATTCACTTTTAGAAATTTTACATAAGGAAATAATTAAGACTTTGTGCAAAGATATAGTTACACAGCATTATTTATAATGGATATAATTGGAAGGCGTTATGGTTGGTTTTATGTGTCATCCTGGCCAGGATATACTACTCAGTTATTTAATCAAACACTAATCTAGGTGCTGCTGGGAGGCATTTTTTTAGATGTGGTTAACATCTATAATTAATTGACTTTAAATAAAGGAGATCACTTTGATAATGTGGGTGGGCCGCATCCAATCAGTTGAAGGGCCTTGAAAGAGCAAAGACTAGGTTTTCCAGAAAAGAAATTCTGCCTCAAGTCTGAGTATCAACGACAGCTCAAGACTACAGCCTGAATTTCCAGCCTGCTGGCCAGCCCTACAGATTTCAGACTTGCTGGCCAACACAACCCCTGAAATAAATAGATATATGTATATTGGTTCTGTTTCTCTGGTGAACCCTGACATATGGGGTGGGAGGAAACCATGTCCATCAATATGGCAACGACTGAATAATCCGTAATATACTGACATAATGGACTACTATGCACTCAATGAAAGTATTTAGGTCTGCATAGAAGTTTACATTCTAGTGACTAAAAAAGTCAAACAATGTGTATAACCGCATTTGTATTTTTTTTTTTAATCAAGGAAGATCTGGAAGGACATATCTGCATTCTTGTTCTTAACATGGCTAACTGCATCCCCTGGGAGCTAGTTTATAACACAGGTGCCCAGGCCTTACAGCGGACCTGCTGAATTAGAATCTCTGGGGTGAGGGAATATCCGTGTTTTATACAAAATTCCCAGGTAATCCTGAGGCACACTGGAGTTTAAGAACCACAGTAGATACACAAGCATTAACAGTGGTTATAACCGGCTTATGGGTTAGCTGATGATTTTTATTTTCTTCTCTTTGTATTTTCTACAATATATATAGAAATTTAGTAATTAAAAAGAGATGGGAAAAGGGGGAAAAAGGAGATAGAGAATATGTATGTTGTCGTTTGTCCTTTGTTTCAAATGGTGACACTATGTGGCTTCAGCCCATATGTGAAGAGTTCTACAATTAACCCAGCCCTTCTGGAAGAGGTGGGAGGAAGGTAAACCCAAAGGATTGGTCCCTCTGCAAATGTAAAAATGGGTGCAGCCAATGACCCAATCCTGATGCCAAGGAGCAGCGATGTCCTTTTTAACAAAGAAGCTGGGTTGAGTTTTCAGGCATTAAATGGACACAAGTCAAGCCACCTTCCCCCCCTGAGTTAGGATCTCCACTAACCTGGAGGTCAGAATAAGGGTCCGATGTGCCAAGATGCACAGGAATGGGTTTGTAACAGTGAAAACTGAGAAATCACCTAATTGTTCAATAGAGGACAATTATGGTAGACCCATAAAATGGAATCCTACACAGCCAATAGAAGTATCAGTCATGCAATAGGTCAATAACATACTGTCAAATGAAAGAAGGTTACAAAGCAATATGAAAACATCTACACAAAATTATTTACAGGGAGATAGAGAGAGGGAAGGAGAGGAGAGGAAGGGAAAGCTGAAAGGATGCTCTCCAAAAGTGAAGAGTGGTTATTTCTTGGAGGTGAAATTTGGGGTATTTTTTTTCTGTTTGTAATTTTCTCTATTTCAATTGTATATGATAAATAGGCATTTATACAATCACAAAATTCTACTTATATCTTGAAAAAAAATAAAACTGTCTTTCTGTGGCCTCATTCAAGTTCACTTGCAGAAGCTTCCCCACAAGCTACGTTGCACTGCTGAGGCCTCTGGAGGGCAAAAAGGTTAAAGCAGAACACGTGGAGGGGGCAAAGCTGTGCACATGAGCCGTCCAAGGAAGGGGAGACACAGCCTTACCAAACACTTTGTACACCTTACTAAAAAGGCCAACTCTATGGGGGCTGAAAAGGTACCTCCCAAGTAAAGTTTTAAAATGAACAACCAAAAGGGAAGAGACAGCAAGAACCTTATACGCTAATGAGAAAATCACAGAGCTCCCAATAGTTTTAAGGCAATAAAACCTGAATAAATAAAACAATAAAGGATATGATCAGACAGTTCACAAAGAAGAAATACAAAGCCCAATAAGCTTTGTTTAAAGGTACTTGGGGGTCCTGGTAATGCTTTTTCTGGATCTGAGTACTGGCTACACAGGTGTGTTCGGTTATGAAAAATCACTGAGCTGAACATTTACAATATGTTCACGTTTCCGTATTTATGTTAACTTCAAGAATTAAATTTTTAAAAGCAAGGAAAGGACAGAAACAAAATTCAGTAGACAGAATGCCAAGTAGGTGGAGCAGGGGGAATACAGGAGAAAGGCACATCGCAGGATTTAAATATTGTAATGTTCCATGAGTTAGGCTGGGTGGTGGGCTGACAAACGTTTGTTATATTAATCTTTATTTGTTTACAAATAAAAGAGACGAGGCACGGAACCAAATACGCCTGTACTGCTTTCCCTGCTCTGCCACTCACTAACTGTGTGATACAGGCTCTTAACCTCTCTGGCTCAACTTTCTTACCTGTGAAATGGAAGAATGTGAAGATGTTTTTTAAAATACAGCGCATAAGGAGTTGCCTAATACTGACTGCGCCAGCTTGAAAGGATTATGTACCCTAGAAAAGACATGTTTTAATCCTGAGCCATCTTGTGGAGGCAACCGTTTCTTAATCCCTATTCAACACTCTAGGTTGGAAGCTTGATTAGATTATCTCCACAGACATGTGACTTGCCCAGTTGTGGCAATGGAGATGTGACCACTCATTCCAGGTGAGTCTTGATTCATTTAATGGAATCCTCAAAAGAGGAAGCCTTCCTAGAGCCACCAGATCCAGGACAGCCATGAGAACCTCAGAGCCCATGCAGCCGAGACCTTTGGAGATGAAGAAGGAATATGCTCCCAGAGAGCTTCATGACACAAGAAGCCTGGAGAGGAAGCTAGCAGAAGTCACCATATTCACCATGCGCCTTTCCAGTTGAGAGAGAAACCTTGAACATCATCACCTTCTCAAACCAAGGAATCTTTCCCTGGATGCCTTAGATTGGACATTTCTATACTCTTGCTTTAATATTGGACATTTTTCACAGCCTTAGAACTGTAACAGTGTAACTTAATAAATTCCTTTTTAAAAAGATGTTCGTTTCAGGTGTGTTGAATTCCAGCAGCTAGCAAACTTAACACCGAACCTGGAAGACTTTACGTGCCAGTAAATATTGCTTCCATTTCTCATTTATTGCACAAACACCACCATAGAGAAACGTTATGAAGTTTAAAAAGGCTATTTCCTAATATGCCCTACTGGCGTCTTTCTGATTTTGCATTCCAGTCTCATACACACATATAGCACCATTTAGTGTCTATAGCATTGTGTACCCCATTGTTTTCTGAATGGATGTATTAAGGCATTTGAGTTCTCTACCTGATGCCCCTTGTGTAAAAACCCGGCTGCTAACTGCGTAGCAAAAAGGCGGCAGCGCGCGCCATGCCACTCGCTCGTATTTGGGGCTGTTAATAAACAGAGCTGTGGGACGTTTCCCAACACATACTTGTAAATCAGCTCTTGCTTGTGTGCAGCTCGAATGAGGCTTCACAAACACTTTTGATGCTAACTTCCCTTTGAGACAGGCCAATTCCAACCAACTTCAGTCCTAAACGGAACATCTGCGCACTACGTTTTAAAAAATAGTGTAAAAAAAAAAATTAGTGTCGGAGAAGGCGAGGATGCCCCCCGGGTAAACTGCGAACAGGGACTCAGGCCACTGGTGTTTCAATTCTTCCCAGCAGTCCACCCTGCACCCAGGTTTTACTCTGTCCTTCGTAAACTAAGCAGAAATGCTGCACTGGACGCCCTGAGGTGCTCACCTTGCGCCAGAGACCCAGGGGAAAAGGCCCGCCCTGCCAGAGGAGAGCTTCCATTGGCTCCACCAAGTCACGTGCTCGAGCCAGTCACGTGACAGAGGCGGGCAAGGTGGGAGCGCTGTTGGAACCGCGTGGATGGATAGGGAGAAAGTTGCTCACGGTTACTGCATTGCAGAAAACACGGAAATGTTTAAAGAAGAAAACTCATCTGTAATCACTGCTGTAAAAATTTAACCTCCGTTAAAGTCTTGATGTATTTTTCCACCAATTTTATCCTATCTATACACCCAAAATATAATTTATATCCAAATATGTACGGACAAACGTATATACACACACATACATATGCATGCATCTGCACATTTTTGAGTCTTGCTTTTGTACTTAATATTTCAGCAAAAAGGCTATTCTATGTTGTTAGAAATACTTATAAAAACCATTTTAATGGCTGCATACTATCCCATGATATGATATGCCACACTTCATTATTCCCTAGTCATTACTGGTCTTTAATTTATAAACAGATTTTCCTAATTATAAATAATGTTATATGAAGCCTATTATTACATCAATCCTTGTTGGCACTATTGTTGGAGGTGAAAATGGTATTTAGTTTTTTTGTTTTTTTTTTGTATGGGCAGGCACAGGGAACGGAACCCGGGTCTCCAGCATGGCAGGCTAGAACTCTGCCTTGCTGAACCACTGTGGCCCTCATTTCCTTTTTTTATTCCTAGTGATCTTAAACTCTTTCCATAGCCTTAATGGCCATTGATATTTGTTCTTTTTGAACTGTCTGTTCATATCCACTGTCTGTTCATATTTATTCACTCACATTCTGGTCTTACGTGCCTTAAAACTATCATGGTCTCTATGTTTTTTTATTGGCTTATCTGGACTTCTTGACAGATTTGCTGTACTATCTTTTCCCTGTTTGTTTTTCTTCTTAAATTTTATTTGGAACTCCCTCTTGTCACAACTTTTCTTACTAAGGGTAACCAACCACTCTTCCTGACTTCAAACAGCACAGGTGGTTTTGTTTGGAATATAGATAGGATCATACCATATGAACTCCCTTGCATTGTTGTCTCTCACTCAAAATATGAGTTATATGAGATTCGTCCATACCATTGCATGTATTGTAGAGTGTTCATTCTTGTTGTATAATATTCAGTTGTGTGAAGACAACACAATTTATCCATTCTATTGTTGATTCGGGTGATTTTCAGTTTTGTGCTATCATGAATAGTGCTGCTACGAACAATTTTGCTTTTTTTAAGAATATGTTTTAATTACCTTAGATTATTGATTAAGTACAAAGGGGGAAATGTAGTTTTTTAATGAAGAGGGCTGACAGACACCACCCAAACCAAGTGATCAAATTTAGCATCACAATTAAGGGAACAAGTTTACATCAGTGTGAGGCAATGGAAAATATCACCATGCAGCTTTCTTTCTAAAAGTGTCTAACATGAATTCAATAATGAGTTGAGTCAGACAAATTTAGATTGTGGAACATTCTATAAAACAACTGGCGTGAAGTCATCACAAATGCAATGCCAGGATAGACAAGAAGGCAGTGGAGTTATTCTAGATTAAAGGAGATGGAAGAGATATGGCATTTAGTCGAATGCTGAAATTAAGAAAAAAGAACTATAACGGACATTATTGGGGGCAACTGGAGAAATCCAAACATGGAATGCATGTTAAATAAAATTATTTTATATATATTACATTTCTTGGGTATGACTATGGTATTGTGGTTATGTAGGAGAATGTCTATTTTTTAGTTAATACGTGGTAAAGTAAAATGTCAGGATGTCCACAGTTAACTCTCAAATCTTCACCAAACACACACACGCATACACATGCAGATAGTAAGGTAAAGCAAATGTGGTAAAATGTTAATAGTTGGTACCTTTAGGTGAAGCGTATAAGCATTTTCCCCCCCAACTTTCCCAATGGTTTGAAAGAATATCCTATCATTGTCTTCTGGGTTTTTTGCTGTTGTTATTGTTGTTTTTGCCCCACTCAATATCATGTCTGTAAGATCCACCCGTGTTGCTGCACATAGCCAAGATTCATTAATTTACTGCTACATAAGTCCATTGTTTCTATGCTCTATATAGAGCATACTTTATACATCCATATTTCTTTCTACATGCATTTTTTGTTTTTGCTATTATAAACAATGTTTCCAACCTCTTTCCAAACCATTACTGCTCTTGTATCTTCAGATCCTTCAGAACTCAGGGCAAACATCTCTGGGTTATATAGACAATGTCAGTCCTGACTTATACAAGGGATATTTTAAGGGACCAAGATTGCCTGAAAGGAAACTGCTGATTGCTGTGGAACTGTACCCAGTCAACCACGCAGATCTGATTCAGGGTTCTTCTCTTGGCTGTCATGGAGGTTCCTATGAGATTTCAGAGCAGTCTATTAATCCTCGCTCTCTGTTAATGAATTTTTAAAAAGATTCCTAAAATGAAATCAGTTTACATTTGGTTCCATATAAACTGCTCTAATTTTTTGTTTTGATGCTTTCAAAATACAAGACTCAGGAAGGGAGGACCCACGTCTGGCGGGCCCGCCAAAGTGTCCTCAGCTCCGAATACCCTGCCTGACACACTGTCAGTGCTCAGAACATAAAAAAGAAAGAAAACAAAACAGGTAACTGAATGAGTGAAGAAATGAATGTCAATAATTACACAAACATCTTCACTATAACCAGGTGGGCATATTATTTTGTATGATTATCTTATGGCCATGAGGACTTTTCTCCTTGAATATATTTCCGTGAACTGACATTATCTGTATATTTGCCATTTACAGAGTTATGCAAACTGTCCCTAGTGTTAAAATAACTTAGTTTGCTTAGCCATACTCTTATTGTTGGGCATTTTGATGGTTTCCAGTTTGTTTTGCTAGTACAGATAGCACGTGCGGATATTTTTCTCCCTTTGGGATTAACATTTTATAAATTCCCCAAAGTGAAGTTATGAGGGCAAAAGAAACAGTCTTAAAGTTTCTTACACGTTGTCTGAAACACTGAATCCTGAAAAAGTAAATCACTTTATAACAGCTCTGCCAACATTAGGTTTTCTGTTTTTACTAGTTTAAGTAAATATTTTTTAAAAAGTTCATCTCTTTAATTTCTAGTGGTCTCTGCACTTTTCCATGCGACAACTTGTCATCTGCATTTTTCTGAGCTATAAATTGAAATTAAAATATCAAATTTCAATCCAGTTGTCTCAGTAACACTTAAAAGCAAAGATTCCTTTCCCCACTAGTGTGTTGTTTCTGGTGTGTCTCACATTAAGTTCTTATAGCAGTTTAAATCTACTTCTGGAATGTATTCTTGTCCATTGGACTTTTTTGTTTATTTTAAATCAATGCCATATGTTTTTCATGATTGTGATGTCATCTAAAACTCGGGAAGGGTAAATCTCATTGCCTTTGTATAAAAAACAACAACAACAACAAAAAACTCTTTGGAATGCTTATCTGCTTTCTTTGTTTATTTACTAAATGCCACTATGTCCAAGTCCCCAGGCCAGACCTGTAAGGAGATAAAAAGGCTCGGGCCCAGAGGTGCTTACAGTCTGGGAAAGGAGGAAGTGGCCTCACCAGGGGGTGAGAGTGATAAAATGCTAAAGGAGCTCTGGAGAGAAAGACTCCTTCCAGCTGAGAGCCACCTTAGGTATGAACAGGACTCAGAGGCAGACCCATTTACACCAGGTCTCCCCGGCAGAGAGAAAAGACAAGACGTTCAAGACGTTTTGATGGAAGGAACTTGGGGCACCTGTGGGTAACGAGCAAGTAGCTCAGTCTGGCTTGCAAAAGGGTTGGAAAGAAAGGATAGAACCTGACTACAGAAGGCCTTGAATGCTAAATTCAGAAAGTTTAGACTTTGTGCTCTTGGTGGCTTAGACTCATGTACCCCAAAGGTGTTCTTAATCTTAATCCATTCCTGTGGGTATGGACCTATCGTCAATAGGGCCTTTTGATGGGTCATTTAGTTGAGGTGTTGGCCCAACTGAATGACGACGGGTATTAGTCCTATGACTGGGAGCCTTATAGAGAAGGCTACAGAGACAGAAGCTTCGAGAGAAGTAAGAAGTTGGCAGACAACAGAACCCAGAAGAAAGGAGAAGACCCTGCCCTGTGCACTGCCACGTGACAGAGAGCCAAGGACCAAGCACAGCTGGCAGCCAGCCCCAGAGCGCCACCATTTTTGGAGAGAAAGCATCGCCTTGTGGATGCCTCAATGTTGGACTTCCCCTCACCTCAACACCATGAGCCAACACATTCTGTTGTTGAAGCCAACCCATCGTATTGGTATTTGTTCTATGAGCCGGGAATCTGAAACAGTCCTGTAGGCAATTGAAGCTGCGCTTTAGGATCACAGGGCTGGCGGCAATGCCTGCCCTGACCCGAGGATGGAGGGGAAGACAGGAGGCAAGAGGCCATGGATGAAAATCACAGCACAAAGGCTGGTGGAAGAGAGACTTTTCAAAAATCTCCCTTGGTAGGGAGGCAGTTTTTTGTTTTTGTTTTAAATTATGATACATCCTGCCAATATAATACTGAGCACCAGTAATAAGGATGAGGCATTTCTGTAGCCCTGTCATGGAAAGATCTCATTTCACTTGGGTGTGGTTTCCTCTGAGTGCACCATCAGAAACCAGGGTGTCGAGAGCATTCGTGCTGGAAGGTGAGGCCACTGGGTTCAGTCTGTAGGGAGCTACGGAGCCCCCGGGAGGCAGTTAAGAATCAAACAGGCTAATGGGGGCCATGTGGTCAGGACGTGGAGGCAGAGTGACCAATTGTCCCCAGTGTGCCTGCAACGGTCCAGGGTGTAACACCCAAAGTCCCAAGTCCAGGGCAAACCGGGCCCACTGACCTCCCTGAGTGAAGAACAGATGGACGCGGGCGGTAGGTTGACAAGGCGGAAGTAACTTAGTACACTTGAGAATGAGATTCTTTTTTTTTTTTCCTTTAAGATTCATCATTATTTTCAGGAAAAGTACGACTACTTTTAGGCACTTAAAATAGTTAGCACAGTATCACTGGCTGTGATAAAGAAAGTGGTTTAGTTAGGACTTTGTACAGAGGTGATTGGTTTCATCACATTTGCGTCCCTTGAACTCACGCTTTCTCTTCCTAATATAAGTAGCAATAATTTTTTTTTTTTTTAGTTACCATAGTAAACATTTGTTTAGAATAATAAATCATAACATATTACAAATGTAAAAAAGCTGACAACAAAAACAATAAAATCTTGAAGAGTAACATAATATTTGTATGAATTTACTGCCTGAAACAACACTAAAATTGTTTTGTACCCCTAGCTGTTTTGGTTGTATATTCTTGGATTGCCTCTTCACGTGGGA
>PVIY010042804.1:0-20736 GCA_004026745.1 Myrmecophaga tridactyla | reverse complement strand
CAGGGTCACAGGGCAGGGGGCATGGGGCAGGGTCACAGGGAAGGGGGCTGGGGGCAGGGACAGAGGGAAGAGGCATGGGGCAGGGTCACAGGGAAGGGGGCAGGGGGCAGGGACAGAGCAGAGTAGGCCAATGAGAACTCAGGGGCCCCTGTGCCTGGTTGGGGAGACCTTAGCCCCCTACCTTTCCTTGTGACCTTAGGCTGGCCCCCTCACCCTGCTGAGCTTCATAGTCCTTGACTATGGAATGGAGACCCCAGGCCCTGAGGACTGGGTGAGATGGGGACACAGGGAACACACATTACAACAGGCACCCTGGGTGCTGCCCCAGCAGTGAGGGCAGTCCCTGAGCCTTGGGTTGCAGGACACATCTCTGCCCCCGCTGTCTCCAGGTTCCTTGGGACTGCAGGTCTGGCAGTGGGACCTTGAAATCCTGGGCAAACCGGCCCGCTGCCCCTTCATGGCTCTCTCCCCACCCCAACATTTGGAGTATGGACCCTCTCTCACACCTAGGAAGGGCCTGAGGAGGAGGGGTCTTGGGCCAACCTGAGGAGCTACCCCTCCGGGGACCCAGGGTCGTGGGGACAGAAACAAGAGGAGAAACATTTTAATTCAATAGCCCCCTTTGCAGGGTGGTCACAGTGTCACAGACCCAGGGTGGAGGCTTAACCAAGCAGAGGGGCTGAGGGTTACCCCCACCCTCTGCGGCCCCTGGATCCTGAGGTCTGTGGCCTGATCACACTGTGGGTGGGAGATGGGGATGGGGTGGCTGTGGCTGCAGGTGGGGAATCTGTGCAGGCTATTTTTTTGGGGGGTGGTGGTGCATGGTCCAGGAATTGAACCCGTGTCTCCGGCATGGAAGATGAGCATTCTACCACTGAAGCACCCATGCACCCCTGTGCAGGCTATTTTTGAAAACAGCTTTAGAATGAGAGACTTTTTTTTTCGGTATGGAACAGCCATTTGCATGCACCTTGAGGGTGAAATTGGCTCCAAATGAGTAAGGTAGGGAGAAGATGAGACTGTAGCATCAGTGCACCTGCCCTCAGTGGGGGTGGGGCAGCAGGGGCCAGCTGAGAGACCCCAATTACCCAGCCCCCCATACAACTCCCCCAGGCCTGATCCCCTTTGAAAGCCCCCAGCAGCTCTCTTAGGTCTGAGACACACCGTAAGGGAGGTGGCAATCCCATTTCTAGGTGTATGTCCCAAAGAATTGAGAGCAGGGACTTGAATAGATATTTATACAGCAACGCTCATAGCGGCATTATTCACAGTTGCCAAAAGATGGAAGCAACCTGAATACCCATCAACACAGATGAATGAGTAAACGGAATGTGGTCTGTCTGTACAGTGGAATAATACTCAGCTTTAACAAGGAACAAGGCACTGATTTACAATGCATCATGGAGGAACTTGAAGATACTGTGCTAAAGGAAATAAGCCAGACACAACAAGACAAATATTGCATGATTCCGCCTACATTAAATATGTAGAAATAGCACATTTATAGAGACAGAAAATAGATTAGAGGTTACCACGGGATGGGAGGAGGTGAAGCAGAGGTTGATGCGAGGTAGGTAAAGAGTGAGCATTTTAGAAATTTTGAAATAAAAATTTCAAAATGATTAACATGTTATATGAATTTTGCATCCATTAAAAAAATCCCTCTGAATCTTGGAAACTATCTTGATATTCTGAAGTCTGGAAAGAGGAGGGAACGAATCCAGCAACACCCCATTTCCTGTGTGAACTGTGCTCCATGGTCATCTAATAGCTGATGTGTGGCTCCTCCTCTGAGAAGATCCCCAGATAGTAACTGAAGAAGGGACGAGAGAAACAGGAGACGGCCATCCTGAACCTCTTCGTGAGATGATGACTCCAGGCCAGCAGGTCCAAGTTAGAGACACGAGAACCAGCAGCGGCCCAGCGGACACCCCATACCTGCTCCCTTGAATGCCTGGGAAGGGGCTGGCGTGGGCACCATTCAAAGCCCCCCATGACCACCATGTGCCGCGGAGTCTGGGACCCCCTGAGTGAGGCAGCGATTTCCTGTGGCCACTAAGCCACTGGCCCCTGAGCAGCTGAGGGTCTGTCCAGTCGGGCTGAGGAAAGAAAAGCTTTCTCAGATCCCTCCTGAGTCTGTCTCCATTGCCCAGTACGGCAGGGACAGAGGCCAGGACAAGATCCTGGTAAAGAGCAGCGACCTGAAAGGACAAAGGCCCGGGTGTCTTCAATAGACACTGAAGAGGAAGATGGGAGGGAAGGGCGCCTGTGCTCCCCCAGCCCCTCCTCACCCACTCATGTCCCCCCAGCCCCTCAGCCCTGATACTCTCTGAACCCCGAAACACTGATCTTTCCCTTGCTCCAAAGAAAGGGGGTGGGGGTCTGAGCCTGATCATAAAGTGCTTGAAGGAGTGAGAGGGGCAAGTGAGTGTGTGTGTGAGTATGTGAATGTGAGTGAATGTGTGAGGCTGTGTCAGTGTCTGTGTATATGTGAGTATACGTGAGTGTGAATGACTACGAGTATGTGTGCAAGTGTGTGAGTATGGATTTGCATGTGTATATGACTGAATATGTGAGTGTGGGTATCTTGTATGTGCAAGTGAATGTGAGTGTGACAGTATGTGTGAGTAGGTGGAGATTGGTGTATGCATCAAGGTACTTCTTGAGTGTGTCTGTGTGTTTTTGTGAGTGTGTGCTTACATATGTGTATGGCGTGTGTATGTTTGGGCAGATGTATGTGTGTGGGGTGATGTGTTTTGGGGATTTCTGTGAATGTGTCTTTGTGCAAGTGTGTAGCAGTGTGTGTGCTGGTGTGTGTATATAAGCAACTTTATGAGTATCTCTGAGTGTGTCTGTTTATCTGTGTGTTTGTGTGAATTTGGAGTGAGAGTGTCTATCAAGGTATTTCTGTGAATGTGTGTTCCGTATGTGAGCATGCATTTGGATGTCCCTGTGGTATATCGTTATTTGTGTGAGTGTGACTGCATGAGTGTGTCTGTGTGTTCGTTTCTGTGGCTGTGTGTATGTAGTAGCATGTGGTTGTGAGAGAGGTTTGCACTGATGCCTGGACCCATGTAGCTGCATTTCTCTATCTCTGCTTCTCTTCTTAACCCTTCCTCCAGGCATCTCTGTGTCTGTCTCTGCCCCACCTCTGTCTCTCTGTATGTCATAATGTCCCTGTCTCTGTCTTTCCTGTCCCCAGTTCTCTCTGTCTCTCTATCTGTTTCCCTATCTCTGTCTCTCTGCCTTCCTGTCTCTGTCTCTCTATCTCCCCATCTCTTTCTGCCTTCTTGTCTCTGTCTCCATCCCCCTGTCTCCCTGTTTGTGTCTCTGCTCTCTGTTTTCCCTGCCCTCTTCCCTGTTCCCATTCATCTCTCTCATTGTCTCTGCCCCTGTCGCCATCTGTGTATCTGTCTCTCCCCTGACCCCCAGTGACCCTGGGTTCCTGGCAGCCTTCAAGCCTGTGCTGTGCATGTCCTGGACCACAGTTCTGGCTGACGGCAGGAATCCCAGTGTCGGGTCCCCGCGTCTGTTCGGACTCTGGGAGTCTGTGTTGCAGGGGAAGCAGGAGGAGGGAGGGGCGTGTGTGTGTGTGACTGCCCTGACCCAGGGCCAGAGCCCAACTGTGGGTCTGCAAAGCCAGTAATGCCCAGGACCTGGCTCCAATACCCTCAGGCCAGAGGTCTAGCCGCTGGGCCCAAGAAGAACTGGCCACCGGGCCTGATGGCTTCTTCAGCAGGCCAGCATGGTGCCTATATACCCTCTGGGCCTTTGAGGGGACGGAGCTGGGCAGTGAACTTCCTGCACCTGGGGTGGATCTGGTGCATGTGTGCGTGCGTGTGTGTGTGTGTGTGTGTGTGTATGTGTGCGCCTGTGCATGCCTACAGCGCAGAGTAGCATGGAGAGCTCCAAGGCCAGCAGGTACCCCTATTTTCCTGAGGCCGCCCATGCTGAGGGTAGCTGTGGGGGTTACCTCAGCATCCTTTCTTCCCTGTGGTGCCCCCGGAACCCAGCAGCCCTCCATTCCCTTGCCCATCCCCCCATGACGCTTCCCCCTCCATGATGGCACCAGCCTCTTTCCTGGTTGCTCTGTTCCTCTCCCACCCTCTCCAGTTGTAACCAGAGGCCTGTTTAAGACACAAACGACCATGTCACCACTTCACTTGCCCCCTCAAAACCTTCCCAGGGAGACCACTGCCCTTGGGGTCAGCTAGGCTGTGCTTGTCTTGGCCTGCTCCCTGCTCAGCTCCCTGTGCCACACACAGACACACTCATGGTCTGGGCACTCACACACACACATGCTCACAATCACAGACACTCACACCTCCCTCACACACACCCACTCACACAGGTGCCCCTTCAGTGATATGCAGGCATGTCAAGGTGCTGCGCTGAGAGAGGAAACCAAGCCCCCAAGAGGGTAGGGGAAGGATATTACTTTTTCCTTGCTGGGCCCTCCTCCCTCCCGGCATACTGCAGACCCTGAGGACGGGCAGACAGGCAGTTGCATGGAAGACTGGGCGCTGCTTCTGGTGAGCATGGTGTTTACTCAAGGGGCGGGTGAGTCTGGGTGGCTCAGTAGCAGATGCCAACCACCTCAGTCATGGCCGCAGACACACTGACATGGGTACGTTTACCTGCCAAGGCGAGAGGCAGGGCCTTGTGGCTCACCGTGCAAGAGTAGTTTTCACCCTGTTGCCAGTTCTCATCCAACACATGCAGGACATGGTGGCGGTGGCAGTGCCCTGGCTGGGCTCTCATGTCACATGGTCCTTGCGGGGCAGCTCCCAGTTCTCTCCCTTCCAGGACACCATCACACCCTCAGGGTAGAAGCCCCGTACTACACACATCAGTGTCACATCCTTGTTAACGGCCAACTCCTCTAGAGGCAGCAGCAGCAGGTGGACCTGGGATCGGAAGCTGTTCCTGGAGAGTGGGGAGAGCCAGGGTCAGGGGTCTGGGATGGGGAGGTGGAGAGAGACCCTTTGCCTTGCTGGGCACTGCAGGCTGCTTCCTGATCCCCCGACCTCGATTTCCTCTCCAGGGTTGCTGGAGTCAGGAGGCAGGCTTGCAGAATGCCAGCGCAGACTGCAGCCGAGGCTTTGGTGAGGGTGAGGATCTACAGGTTCTGGGTCTCAGTGTGTACAGCTGAGCATGTGAAGGTGTTCCTGTGGTTCCATGGCATGGGTCAGCCTGGCAGTGTGCTGACACACTGTAGAAGCCACAGAAGTCACACCCAGGTGCTGCTTGGATGGCATCCTTCCCACCCGAGGGCCATCAGGTGAAGGTGGCACCTTTGGGGTCTTTCAGGCCACTTAGCTTGCATTTGAGGCTGGCATTCAAGCTCTGGAACAGGTCCTTGAGGGCTGGCCAATGCAGCGACAGACAACGCTGGCAACACAAAGCAGGCAGAGTAGAAGGGTGATGCACTGTAGCTGAGAGAAAGGACTGGCAAGTCAGTCTCTCCAGCCTGTCCTTCTTCTCTTTCCCTCCAGCTCTGGTCCCCATACACTTTCGTGGCCCCCTTGGTCTGCCCTTAGCCTGCTTACTCCCTGGGGTCCTAGTCCAGGAGCCCACTGGGAGACTGGAGGAGAGGATGGAGGACAGGGGTGGGGTTTGGGCTCTGGGCATGGGGTATGGAAGGTAGTGGCCCCACCCCCTCCAGGCCCCTCCCTGGCCCTGCCTTCTGACCATGGCCTGGTCTGGGCTGGATGGGCTGGGGCGATGCTCCACGTGGCAGAGGAAAGAGGTGGTGTGGGCATTGGACGGCCGGTAGGGTGAGCCGCTCACCCTGCTCATAGCATACAGGGAGCCCCTGGAAGCCTGCACTGCCAGGATGTGTGTGATGGAAGCACCCTCCCCTCTGTAGCTCCAGTTCATGCTCACAGGGTCCAGGAAGTAGCTCTGCACCAGGCGGGTGAGGGCCACTTGGTCGTCTGTGCTTCTGAGACTTGGCAGGAAGACCTTCGGTTTGGTTGTGGGGTCTGGAACACAGGGGAGACACTGGTGGGGGACCGGGGCATGGTCCAGGCAGTGTGTTGATGGTGGGCGAATGCCCACACTGCTCCTGGGCTCCCCACCACAGGCCCTGAGGGTGGCAGTGCTGCCTTCTCTCCTGTGCACAGCAGAAAACTGGCCCAGAGAATTTTAATAAGTGCCCCAGGTTCACAGAGCTAGGAGGACCTCTGATTCCAGCAATATTGTGTCTTACCATGGTCCTCAGATTCAGACATTCCAACGCAGACACTCAGACAGGGAGCAGCCGTTACTGAATAGGCTGTGCCACTTATCAGCAGAGTTTCTAGGTGTACCCTGAGCCTCACTTCCTACCTGTGCCATGGGCAGGACCATGCTTCCTGTTTCCCAGGCTTTGGGGGATAATGGGGCATCATGAGACAGTGAGCCTAGAGGAAGGGCTCAGACAGGCAGAGACGTCTGTGTTTGAAGCTCAGCCTGTGCAGGAGGCCGGCTTGCTGTTTTTAGGCATGCACTGGGAGGAGAAGTAACTGTCTCCTACTTCCCCTATCAGGTTCTTAGCCTGACCCTCTCATCATTCTGCCCTCACCCTCAGCCCTCAAATGAGAAACAGCCCTGTGGCCTCAGATGGTCTAGATGCCCAAATTGAAACCAGTACCCTTCTACTTAGGGCATGCTCTGCCCACCTGTACACCCTCAATCTCCTTCAGAGCAGCTGGTGAAAGTGAGAGAGCCTGACTCTGAGACCACGTAGCCTTCTCTGAGGCTCCAAGGAAAGACGGGGGAGCTCTCCTGAAGCCCTGGTTTCTGGGGGCTGGGCCACCCTCCACCAACTGCTTCCCGCTTACATGGAGCCCCAACCCAGCCCAGCAATGACCAATATGTCCAGCCCTCTGTATTCAGTCCATCACCGCCTCACCCACCTCAGTGCTGACAAGCCCAGAAAAGCCAAACTTAGTTTAATTTAGTCCAGGTCTTCTCAGTTTAACACAGTCTAGCCCAGCAGTCAGTTTACTCCAGCCCAGGCCAGTAATTCAGCTAAACCCAGCTTACTACAGTTCAGCCCAGCCCAGTTCAGGCCAGTTCAACCCAGCACAACTCACCTATGCTGAGGTCAGCTCAGCCCAGTTCAGTTCAGCTCAACCAGATCATCTCAGGCCAATTAAGCTCAAACCAGCCCAGCCCAACTCAGCCAGCCCATCTTATCCCAGTCCTGTTTAGTCATTCCTAATACAGCCTATCTCAGCCCAGGCTAGGCCAACCCAGCCCAGTCAGCTCAGTCTAGCCTTGCCCAATTCAGCTGAGCTCAGAGATTAGCCTACCTCAGCCCAGCCCAGATCAACCAACTCAGCTCAGCCTGTTCAGCTCAGCCCAGCCCAGCCTAGCCCAGGCCGTTGCAGAGCAGCCCAGCTTAGCCTTGTCCCACTCAGTCCAACTCAGCCTAGCTCAGCCCAGTTCAGCTCAACTCAGCCCAGTTTGGCTCAGCCCTTTTCATCTTAGCCCCACCCTGCCCAGCCCAACATAGTCCTGCCCAACTTAGCTCTGCCTATTCCACCTCAGTGCAGCTCAGCCCAGTTCAGTCCAGCTCAGTCTAGCCCAGCCAGCCCACCCTAACTTTGCCCAGTTCAGTCCAGCTTAGCCCAGTTCAGCTCAGCCTTATTCATCCCAGCTCAACCCAGAAAAACCCAGCTCCACCAGCTCAGCCCAGCTCAGCCCAGCTCAGCCCAGATAGGCCCAATTCAGCCAGCTCAGCCCAGCCCAGCCCAGCCCAGCTCACTGAGCTTAACCAGCTCATTTTAGCCAGCTTGGCCCAGTTCATATGAACTCAGCCCAGCTCAGACTACTTCAGTCCAACTTAGCCCAGTTCTGCTCAGTTCAAGACAGTTCAGCTCAGCCTAGCTCAGCCCAGCTAAACCCAAATAAGTCCAGTACAGCCAGCTCAACCCACTCAGATCAATTGGCTCAGCTTAGCCAGTCAGCCCACATCTGCTCAAGCCAGTTCAGCCCAGTTCACCTTAGCCCTGCTCCACCCAGTTCACCTTAGCCCCATTCAGCCCATTTGAGCTTAACCCAACTCAGCTCAGCTCAGGACAGCTCAACCCGGTTTTCCCACACTAACTCAGCTTATCTCAGTAAGCTCCAATATTCCTCACTGCAGCCCTGACCCTGTGATCCCCTTGGGTCTCCATGGTGTCTCCCTTTCTCCTTCTCTGCTCTGGCCTTGGTCCTGTTCTCCATCATCCCAATCCCAGAGGGCTAAGACTCAGGACCAGCCTGTCTGAGGTTGTACAGACTCCTCTATGCAAATGGGAAATGGAGGCTGGAGTGCATTTGGAACCCACCTGTCCCAGGCTGTCGTAGGGTTCACCCTCTGCTGAGAGGACCCAGGCTTCCTCCAATCCAGTGGCCCCTGTACTGCAGATCCATCTCATGGCCATCTGTCCTCATGTCCCCAAGGTGCCTAGAGCGGGGATGAAGGCCCAGGCCTGTCCAGATGCTCCCCTGGTTGCTCTTAGGCCTCAGCATACCCCTGTCCTATTCTACACTGATTCCCCGCTGATGGGGTGAGGCCAGGTGGGATGAGCTTGAGACCCCCTGACTCTGGGCAGGGGCAGCATGACTGTGTTTCTGGTCCACAGCTCCCAAGCTTGCCACTTCCTGCCCTGCCAGATGTGGTTGCTCTACTTCACCTCATGTCTTGTCTGTGGTCTGGCTGTGGTGGGGCCAGGTGTGTGGGGGCAGTACTGTGTAACCTCACAGGAACCCCAGCCTGGCCTGAGATGGTGTGGGTGTGAGGGGAGAACATGTTGAGGGACCACATGGTCAGCCCCACGACTGGCTTGGGGTGTTGGGATGCAAGGAGGGAGATATGAGGACAGAGACTGAAAAAGACCCCACAGGAGACAGAGACTCAGAGACATAGAGACAGAGATGATCTAAGAGGTATAGGATAGAGGTCAGGGCCGGTTAGGCGGATCTCAGGGAGGATGGACAGCGGTGGGGAAAGAGGGAGAGGGCATACTCAGAAGGGATTCCAATGAGTGAGGGTCAGCAGGGTCAGGGTCATAGAGGGACAGGGTATACCAGAGTGGATCCTCAGTGAGGGCTGGCAGGGGCAGACAGGCAGAGGGACAGGGCATGTGCAGAAGGGACCTCAGTGAGTAAGGGCTAGGAGGGACTCAAGCTTTGATGCTGCGTGTGGGCTCGGTGGTCCCTGTTGGGAAATGATCAGCCCCTTCTTCTGGGCCTCAGGATGCAGAGATCAACCTGGCTTGGTCATATCTGCTCCTCAAGCCAGAGCTGCAAGAAAAGACCCTAGTCATTTTGTGCATAAGGAAATCAAGGTTAGGATGTGCATGCAGAACTTCCCAACAGCCTTCCAGCACTTTGCCCTGAGGTCGATCTGCTCTAAGCAGTGGCTCAGAGCTGATTCCATGTGGGCTGCTCTGGGCATGAGTAAAATGGAGGCTGTGCTGGCTTGAAAAGATTATGTGCCATAGAAAAGCCATATCTTAATCCTGATCCAATCTTGTGGGAGCAGCCTTTTCTTTTAATCCTGATTCAATAATGTAGGTTGGAATCCTTTGATTAGATCATTTCCATGGAGCTGTGACACACCCAACTGTGGGTATTAACTTTTAATTAGATGGAGATGTGACTCCACCCATTCCAGGTGGGTCTTGATTAGTTTACTGGAATCCTTTAAAAGAGGAAACATTTTGGAGAGAGACACGACAGAGCTATGGGAGGAGAGAGCCACAAGAGAGCCACAGATCCACGAGAGGCCATGCAGCCAGAGACCTTGGGGATGAAGAAGGATACGCCCCTGAGAGAGCTTCGTGAGGCAAGAAGCCTGGAGAAAAAGCTAGCAGATGTCGCCGTGTTCGCCATGTGCCTTTCCAGTTGGGAGAGAAACTTTGAATTTCGTAACCTTTCTTGAGTGAAGGTAACCTCTTGTTTGCGCCTTAATTTGGACATTCTTATAGGCTTGCTTTAATTGGGACATTTGCATGGCCTTATAATTTTAAGTTTGCAACTTAATAAATTCCCCCTTTTAAAAACTATTCCGTTTCTGCTACATTGCATTCCGGCAGCTAGCAAACCAGAACAGGGGCTATGGTTCCGCAAGATCCTTGTCCTCCCTTGGGCTTCCCATAGGCACCCTGCTGCCAACAGCCTTGCCCTTCTTACAGAAGGCATGGTGACCCATGACCTGTATCCTCATTCCCAGGCTCCTGTCCTGCAGCCTGGATTCTCAGCTTTGGGATGGGCTCCACCAAGGGTACAACGGGGTGGCGGAAGATAACCTCTAGGCTGGGGTGGGCAGTGTGGTGAGTGAGGGCCCGCAGGAGAGGCTGGACATGGCTGTGAGGCTGAGGGCTGGCCGGCAAGTTGGTTAGACCTCTGTAGCCACTAATGTTTGTGCTCCAGAGGGTGCATCAGTGCTGGAGGTTCTGGCATGATCCAGCAGGCTGGGCCAGGGCATGGGGTGGCTTTCTGGAGGTTCCTGTGGTTTGTGTGCTGGTATGGCACATAGCCAGCACCCAGTACCTGCTCCCGGAATGTCTGGGGAGTGAAGCTATAGGCTGAGTCTTGGGTTTCCGTTGATGTTATTGAAGTACTTAAAGACCCGTGGACTCCCAGGAATCTCCCAAGGTCTGTGTGCATGCATATATTGGGGGAGGCCACAGGGAACCCGTGTGGGTTCAGTAGGACACACACAAGGTCTTTGGAGTAGGGGGAGAGCTAGGTGGCATCAGGAACCAGGACACCAGACCCCAAACATCCAGGGTTGGTGGTCCCCTTGTACAGGAGATGGGTGCAGAAGGGCTCTGTTAGGTCTGATGCCTTCTGAAGGGGCATTCTCATTCATTCTGGAGGCCCAGAATGGCTACTAGATGGCTGAGGCTGGGTGGGGCAGGGGTTGACCTATGGTGGGGGCTGACCCAGCATGATGGGCTATGGACATGGGTGTGGGGGAAGGTTAGTTATATCTTTGCAGCCCAAATGCTAAGCCTGGGGAAGCTGTGGCCCAGCCTGAACCCTCTGCCTCCCCAAGGCAGCCTGTCCCAGGCCTGTTGTTCCCTGTCCTCAGCCCATGGATGGATGCAGTATGGGAGGATAGGTGTGAAACACTGAGTTCCTTAGAAGGACTCATGCTTTCAGAGAAACCACAGAGGGCGAGGGAGGGTGCAGAGGGGGATCTCCTGTCTTCTCTGGGTTCAGTTCAGATAAGCTTAGAACTTTCTAGCCCAGTCTAGCTTAGTCTAAGTCTACTTCAGTGATTATGAGCATGCGTAGGTCCAGTGTTTATGTGGGTGGTCCTCACTCACCCCCCCATTCCCCTGCTCTCTCTTCAGGCCCACGGGCATTGGGGACAGGGACTCAGTGCTCAGCCTGCTTGCCCCTTGGGTTCCCTGTGATGCCCTGGGTGCCAGTCTACTGGGGCCATGTGGGAGGGTTGGGGGGATATCAGTGGGTGGGCCCCCAGGGAGGATGCTCAGGGTGTAGCCCCTGAGAACTCATGTTCCCACCTGGGGTCCCTTGTTCCTGGAGGAGAGTGCTCTCCATCCCTCTTCTATGTTCCTCCAAGGGTTCTGCTCTGGCACAGGAGTCCAAGTTTCACTTTTGCTTTGGCCCCAGGAATTTCCTATCCAGGGTGGGCCTGACTCTGGTTACTTCCTTTCAATGGTCCCAGCAAGTACAGGCCTTAGCCCCCCTGGATGTTTGGCTTTGTCCATCCCAGTCCTGCCATAGTCCCCCTGCTTACCCAGGGCCTCTCCTCTGTCCCACAGTCCCACCCTCTTACTCCAACATATTGGCTGTGCAAGAGTGTAAATGCAATAATATTGGGAAATCAATAATTTCTCTCATGATAACATATATATATTTAATTAGAAACTAATAGGGCGGGATGACAGTGGCTAAGTGGCTGAATTCTCACCTGCCATGGTGGAGACCTGGGTTTGTTTCCCGGTGCCTGCCCATGTTTAAAAAACAAAACAATACAACCCCCCCCCCAGAAACTAATAACATGTGTGCAAGTGTTTGCACATCTGTATGCACTTGCGTACATGTACGCAGATGCACAAGTGCATGTGTTTGTGTGGGAGCATTCGTGTGCTCACTTGAGTGTGTGTGTTGGGGCAACAGGGAAGGGTCTGCTCCCCTACTGCAGCCTGGACTTATTCTGTTGAACAAGGAGCAGTGTGTAAGGGCAGTGCTCTACCCATGTCAGTGCTTGGCTGGCCTAGGAATGAGTAGGGTTGCTTGGTGTCCACTGGAGCTCTCACCATGGATCACCCCATGCCGAAGGTGTGGAACTGAGTAACTAGATATGGGTAGGGCTAAGCCTTCCTCAGGATCAGCATGTTTCAATTCAGGCTGCTCCTTAACTGAGCTGGCTCAGGTAGGCCCCCAGAGCAGGATCTGACCTGGCTAGTCAGTTCTTGAAGGGCTGAAGGACTTGAGGAACCAGCAGGAGTTTGGGTTGAGCTTGGCCAGACAGAATAGGAAGGGTGGTTTTGGAGCCCAGGTTCTATGAAGCACACCCTCTGAGATCAGGCCAAACGTTAGGGCTTTTGTGGGTTAACCAAGGACCAATGCCAGCTCAAGTCAGGGGGCTATTAGGGAAGAGGGCTGCACTGCAGATATTTCCTAGATGCTTCCCGTCTGAGACACCACAGGTCAGCAGGAACTGGCCTTTACTTCCCCAGGTCTCACCTGGGAGACTCAGTGCCCACCAGCTTTTCAGATTCCCATACTCCTGAGTGCCCTCAGCTTTGCCCATAGGAGGGGGCTGAAACCCAGATTTGCCCTGGCCCTGGGATTTTGAGTCCAGCTGATATCCTTGTCCTTGGCTACAACCTGTTATGCACACCTATTAACATATACAACCCAAAGCTTCCCCTTTCAACTACATTAACATACATACTTCAGTGCTTGCTAATTACACTCATAACAATATGCTACAATCACCACCATTCATTTCCAAAACGTAACAATCAATCTAAATAGAAATTCTGTACAAATTAAGCATCAGCTTTCCCATTCTCTAACTCCAATGTATCTCCTACAGAATCTAGAGTTGGCTTATGATAATAACTTCATATCAGTGAGATCATACAATGTTTGTCTTGCTTATTTCACTCAGTATAATATCCTCAGGATTTATCCATGTCGTTGCATGCATCAGGACTTCATTTCTTCTCACTACTGAATAATATTCTATTGTATGGATATACCACATTTTGCTTATCCATTCAAGAGTAGACCCTTGGCTTACTTTCATCTTTTGGCAATTGTGAATAATGCTGCTATGAACATTGGTGAGCAAATAACTGTTTGAGTCCTTGCATTCAATTCTTTTGGGTATATATTTAGTAGCGGGATTGCATGGTCATATGGTAATTCTATTTAGCTTTCTGAGGAACTACCAAACTGTCTTCCACAGAAGCTGCACCACGTTATATTCCCACCACCAATGAATGAGTGTTCCTATTTCCTCAACATCCTCGTCAACACTTGCAATTTTCTGTTTTTTAAATAGTAGCCATTCTGGTATGTATGAAACTAAATCTCATTGTGGTTTTGATTTGCATTCCCTAATTGCTAATGATGTTGAACATCTTTTCATGTGCTTTTAGATATTTCCACGCCTTCTTTGGAGAAATGTCTATTCAAGCCTTTTGTGCATTTTAAGAAATGGGTTGTTGTTCTTCTTATTGTTGAGTTGTAGGGTTTCTATATATATGATGAATACTGAGCCCTTATTGGATATATGGTTTTGAAATATTTTCTCCTATTGACTAAGCAGCATTTTCACTTTCATGACAAAGTCCTTTGATGCACAAAAGTTTTTTTATTTTGTGGAGGTCTAATTTATATATACATTTTTCTTTTGTTGCTTGTGCTTTGGGAGTAAAATCTAACCCAAGAGCCTGAAAATGCTTCCCTATGTTTTCTTCTTGGAGTTTTCTAGTTGTGGAGCTTATATTTAGAGCTTTCATCCATTTTGAGTTCTATTTATTGATTAGAGTGGTATATTGACATCTCCAAGTGTTAATGTACAGGTGTCTATTTCCGTTTTGCTAGTGTTTGCCTCGTGTTTTGGAGCACCATGGTTAGGTGTGTAAATATTTATGATTGTTATTTCTTCTTTGTGGATTGCCACTTTTATTAATATATAGTGTGTTTCTTTGCTTCTTGTAACAGCTTTTGATTAAAGACTATTTTGTCTGATATTAATAAAGCTAACCCAGCTCATTTTGGGCTATTATTTGCATGGAGCATCTTTTCCCATCCTTTCACTTTTGGGCATGTTCGTGTCTTTGTGTCTAAGGTAAGTCTCTTGTAAACAACATCTAGCTGGATCATGCTTTTTATCCATTCTGCCAACCTATATCTTTTGACTGGGGAATTTAATTTATTAGCATTCAGTGTTATTACTGTAAAGACAGTATTTATTTCAGCAATTTTGTATTCTTTTTATGTATGCTGTATGGCAAGGGTCACATTTCATTCTTTTTCCATGTGAGTATCCTGTTATTGTAGCACCATTTGTTGAATTTTTGTTGTTTGTTGTTTTTTCTTTTTTGGTTTTGCTTCTTTGTTTGTTTTTGGGAAGTGCATGGACTGGAAATCGAACCTGGGTCCCTCTCCTGCATGGAAGGCGGGAATTCTACCACTGAACTACCACTGTACCCCCTCTACTTGGCTTTTATATGTTTTATCTTTGTTGTTTCACTTCTTCTTTATTCCAATCTCCTTTTCTGTGTAGTTTCTCTTTGTGATATATCTGAATGATCTCTCTCTCATTTCTGTTTCCGTATTTTTAAAAATACTTTCTTTGTTGGTTACCACTTCATATTTTGCATGCCCATGTTCAGGAAAAATATATTTTTGTTGTTTAATTGTATTCTGAGTCCTCTAGGAATTAAACAGTAGAGTTGTATATTGAGGAGACAGTACTATTGGGTTTTACATTTACCCTTTAAGTAACCCTTACTGAAGATTTTCACTAGTCACTTTCTCCTGTCTTTTCCTTTCAACCTGCAGAACTCCCTTTAGTATTTCTAATAGGGCTGTTCTTTTTTGGGGTAAACTCTCTCTGTTTCTGTTTATCTGTGAACATTTTAAATGCTCTATCATTATTGATATTTTGCTGGATGAAGAATTCTTGTATAGCAGTTTTTCACTTTCGGTACCTTAAATATAGCATACCATTGCCTTCTCATCTACATATTTTGATGAGAAATCAGAAGTTAGTCTTAATGAGGATCATTCGTATGTAACAAATTGCCATTTTCTTACAATTTTCAGATTTCTCACTTTATCTTTGGCATTTGACATTCTGATTAGTGTGTCTTGCAGTAGGCCTATTAGGATTTATTCTGTTTGGATTATGTTGCTTCTTGGACATGTTTGTTTATGCCCTTCATCAGAGTTGGGAAATTTTCGACCATTATTTCCTCAAATATTCTTTCTGTCCCTTTCCCTTGTATTCTCTTTCTGGGACACCCATGAGATATAGGTTTGTGTGCTTCATGCTGCCACTCAATTCCCTGAGATACTACACAATTTTATCTATTCTTCTCTCTATTTGTTCTTCTGATTGCATGATTTAGATTGTCCTTTCTTCTACTTCATTGCTTGTCTCTTCTGCCTGTTCGGAGCTAGTGTTGTATGCCCACACTTTTTTTTTTGTATGCTATATGGCGGGGTTACATTTCATTATTTTTCCACGTGAGTATCTTGTTATTGCAGCACCATTTTGTCGAATTTTTTCTGTTTGTGTTTTGGGCTGTCTCTAGTGTTTTTAAGCTCTACCACCTTGTCTTTCATCCCCATAATTTCTGTTATGTTTCTTCTTTTATTTTCCAAATATTCTTTATGCTTACGTATTGTCTTCTTGATATCCTTTATCTCTCTATGCATGATTTCCATCATTTCTTTGAATTGATTTAAGTGATTTGTTTGAATTACTTCGACTAGTTGTTCTTCAGACTATACTCTAAAGTTTTCATTTATTCCCTCAAGTGAACCATATCTTCCTGTTGCTTAGTGGGGCTTCTAAATTTTGACAGAAATCTAGGCATCTGATAATCTTGATAAATTAATTCTGAAGGTCCATTTCTCCCTCTTGTCTAGGGTTTTATCGTTGATTGACTTTGTCTTAAGGCTCTTTTTGACTCTCGGTCTAACTTTTTCAAGACCTTTAGAATAGACTGTGTTTAACTGTTCATATTTTCTCAGTTCTTCTTCATCTGATTCTTGTCCTAGAATGTGGTAGAATTTTTAAGATTGTACTTTTGCTGAAATTATTTCATGTCCAGGAGGGAGCTTCCTTTCCTCTATTCCTTCTCTGTGAATCCTGCTCTGTTTGTTTTTGTTCAAACTTTTCTCCCCATTGCCTATGAGTTGTTTAAGTATTCTCCCTCACTCAGTGCCCTGCCTTCCTTAGAGTCTTCCATTCTGGACCCCCTGCTCCCTTTCTTACAGCACTTACATATATTCAGTTTAATATCCATCTTCTATTTCTCTGCTTTTTGCCCTGTTAGGGAATCCTGCCTTGGGAAGCCAGATGAGGTCAATCCAGAAAGGTGGAGCACTTCAGAAAAGTCTGTTTTGCCTTTAGTAGTCGAGCCGACTGAAACTGGATTGAGTGAGAGCACAACAGTTCTTGCCAGTATTTCTATCATGGTGTCTCTCCTTTCCCCACCTGGAGATATGCAGCACTTGTTTTCTCCCTGGGTTTCTACAGAATTAGCTCTCTGTGCCTGAGCATGCATGGAGTTCTACCTTGTTTCTGTGAGTTGCTCAACGGTCTCCACAGTGGGAGGACCCATGCTGTGCTGTGTCTGTGTGCCTTCCACGGGATTGTGTGAGGGGTGGGCAGTGGATACTGACTGGTATTCTGGGATGGAATTTTTCTACCTGATATTTTCCTGTTTCTTCATTTCAGCATTTGTAGAGTCTGACTCTAGTGTCTGCCATCCTCCAGTTCTAAGCAAGTGAGATTTGTCCTTTTAATTGCTAAATCTCTGGGAGGCGTTTTCAGGGGATGACTTACATTGTCATATTGAAATCACCCCTGCAATATGATTTTAGTGGTTGCTTTGGGAATATAATATGCATTCTTAACTTATCACAACCTACTTAGAATTAATATTTTACTATCATACATAGATCGAAGGTAACTTGAAAAGTTATGGTTGCATGTATTGACCCTTTTTGTGTTATTGTAAAATATATTTTGCATCTAGACATATTGTAAAACCCAACAATACATTGTTATAATTTTTGCTTTAACATGAATTATCTTTTAAAGATGTTAAGAGAAAAAATGATATATTTCATATTCACATTTTTGTCTTATCTCACACTCTTCATGCTTCTCTATGGATTTGAGATGTCATTTGGCAGTGTTTCCTTTCAGTGCATTTTCTTTTTCTAGCATTTCTTTTACTGCAGGTCACCTGGAAATACATTAACTCAGTTTTTATTTTTCTGAAAATGTCTATTTCATCTCATTTTTGAAATATATTTTCACTAGATATAGAATACTGTATTGAAAATTTTTGCCCGTGGATGTTCAAAGATGCCATTTCATTGTTTTCTGGCATTCTTTTTTTTCTCAACAAGAAGCCACATGTAATTTGTTACCCAGTACATAATGTGTAGTTTTCTGTGGCTGCTTTAAATATATCTTTTTTTTTGGTTTTCATCAGTTTGATAGAATGCACATAAGCACAGTTTTCTTTCATTTTTTATTCAGATTTGGCTAGGATTCTTGAATCTGTAAAGTGATATTTTCTTTCACATTGGAAAACTTTGGCCTTTATTTCTTCAAATACTTTTGCTGCCCTTATTCTCTCTGTTGTCCCTTTCCACGACTAGAATTTCACATTTTAGACTACTGCATATCTTCTTCCACATCTGTGGAAAATTAAATCATGTTCCCTACAAAGACAGTTTTAACATGTCTAAGACAAGTCTTAACCCCTCATTCTTTGTGTGCGCACTTATTTGTAAAGAGGCATCCTTTCTACAAATTGAATCAGGGTGGGCCTTAACCATATATTATTTTGAAGTCCTTATAATGATAGGAAGGTTGGATACAGGGGTATAATCTACAGGAGGACACAGAAAGAGACAGATATCCATTCCATGGGAGAGAGGCAGAAAGTAATTGCCAGCAAGCCACCACCAGAATGATACAAGCTTTGAGGAAGGCATGACCAGCCAATACCTTGACTTTGGACTTTATCCTCAAAACCATGAGTCAATGAATCCCTGTGGTTTAAGGCAACCAATTTATGGTATTTTGTCATATAAATCAAGTTCATTGAGTTTCTTTCTTTCTTTCTTTCTTTCCTTCCTTCCTTCCTTCCTTCCTTCCTTCCTTCCTTCCTTCCTTCCTTCCTTCCTTCCTTCCTTCCTTCCTTTCTTCTTTCCTTCCCTCCTTCCCTCCCTCCCTCCCTCCTTCCTTCCTTCTTCCTTCCATCCTTTCCTCCCTCCCTCCCTCCATCCCTCCTTCCTTCCTTCCTTTCTTCTTTTTTCTCCTTCTTCCTCTTCTTCTATGTCTCCTTCTTCTTCTCTCTCTCTTTGGATGGGACTTTTAGATTGATATATGTTCTAGTTTGCTAGCTACCGGAATGCTATATGCCAGAAACCGAATGGCTTTTAAAAGGGGGAATTTATTAAGTTGCAAGTTTACAGTTCTAACGCCATGAAAATGTTCCAATTAAAACAAGTCTATAAAAATGTTCAAATTATGGCACCAACAAGAGGTGACCTTCACTCAAGAAAGGCCGATGAAGTTCAGGTTTCTCTCTCAACTGGAAAAGCACGTGGTGAACATGGCGACATATACTAGCTTTCTCTCCAGACTTCTTGTTTCATGCCCACCCCCACCCCGGGGTGGTGGTAGGGGAGATATTTGCTTAAGAGTAATCTCCAGAATGACTTCCTGACTCTATTTTAAACCTCTTGGCCATAGTAACCCTATTTTGTTTTATTTCATTTTACATTAGTTAAGTAGAATCTTTAAAATGTATTCATTATATATCTATATAAGAGTCATTATATCATTAAAAGTATGCTTTAATATATCACAAATATCCTGTCCCACATGGCCTCACCTGACCTCAGTGTCCTGGAAGTTTAGTTGTCTGTTTCTCAGAAGGGCAGGAGACCAGGTGTTCATGAGTAAAACTGTGCTTGACCACATCTTGCATTTTGGGCACTCCCTCAGGAAATCTTTTCCTGACCCCAAAAACTATTATATTATTCAGATTATATTGTTTATAGTCCAACCTCAGACTTTCCATTCATAGTATTTATCACAGCTCTACTGAAATAGTAATTCATAAAATTATGTATTCAATATTTGTCTTTACCTTGGGACTAAAAATTCCTTGAAGATAGATGTCCTGTCTGTCTTATTTTCCATGGTGAGCCTGTTGCTTAGTGATGTGTGGGCCAAGTTACCATCTGGTAAATATTTGTTGAATAAATAAATGGGCGGAATATTCAAAGAATTTCCAGGTGGGCTTCGGCCCTTCCTAACATTTCTGGGACCTCCTTAGGGTATGACATTTCAACGAGTGGGTTGGGTTCTTGCTGTAAGGAGATGGTCTTTCCTTGAGAATAAGAATCAGAGCAGGATGACTTTCTGGAATCTCTTTAAGAAGCGATGTGGAGAAGAGAAAAAACATGAGCTTTGGGGACAGAATATAGGAGTTCAATTCCTGGCATCTTATCCACAAGGAAGGAGCTACAATCTCTCTAGAGCCTTGGTTTCTTCATTATTAAAATTGAGAAAGTGACACTTGCCTCTCAGGGTGTTGAGAATATGGAATGGCAGCCTCTGGACACTGTGTGCACTTCAGGTATGACTATTACTATGTTTTAGTACCTATTTCAGTTTACTTCAATAGTGGATGAGCATTTTGATGACAACGTATCATTCAGCTTTTGCTAGGATATGCTGTGATGTCAAACAATCCCTGTTTTGGTTTCCTGGGCTGCTCAAGCAAATACGATGCAATGGGCTGGTTTACAACATTGAAGATTAATTAGTTCGTGGTTTTGAGATTACGAGAAAGTCTAAATCAAGGCATCATGAAGATGATGCTTTTGTCCTGAAGACTGGCATTCTGGGGCTGGCTGCCAGCAGTCCTTGGTCCTTTGTTCCTCTGTCACATGGCAAGGCACATGGTGGCATCTCCTGGTCTCTCCCTTCCCTTTCGAGTTCCATGGATATCCTGCCTCTTGCTTTCTGTGACTTTTCTCTCTCTCTATCTGAGTTTCATTCTCTTCTAAAGGACTCTAGTAAAAGGACTAAGACCCATTCTGGTTGAGGTGGGTCACACCTTCATTGAAATAACCGCATCAAAAGGTCCTATTTACAATGGGTTCACACCCACAGGAATGGATTAAATTTAAGAACATATTTTTCTCGAGTACATACCACTCCAGACTGCCTCAACCACCAAATTAGAGGGCTCACAACATCATAGGTATCTCACTTCAGCGTCTACTGCAGTTTGTGACTGTGCTTGGCTCTGCCCCAGGTGACTTCTTTGTTCTGGGATATAAGCAAAAATAAGGTGCTTTCTGGAACATATCATTCATTCTCAAGGAAGAGGTAAAGAGCACTGGTGGATCCACACAGTGGACACTCCTGTTCACAGTCAGTTGGCTGTCAGTGGGGCAGCATGGGGAGAAATGATAATTGAGGGCTGATATTAAGATCTG
>PVIY010042803.1:0-20741 GCA_004026745.1 Myrmecophaga tridactyla | reverse complement strand
ACTGGGGGCTCAGCCTATCACTTTGGTTGTCCCCACTGCTTGTGAGAATATCAAAAATTCAACTTGGGGAAGTTGAATTTCCCCCCTTTCTATGTGATGCTTTTATCAATTTTAGATCTATGGATATCTCCTGCTGATTCTATTTCTTTAAAGAACCCTAGCTACTACAGCAACTAAAGACCCACCTCCGAAATGTTCCTATTCTCTACTCTTCTCCTCTCATACTTTACAGATTAGAAGTCTGAGGATCGAGAGTGGAAATGATGTCCCTAAGGCCACACCACCAATCACAATGGAACTGGCTGTCCATGGGGATGGTGAACGGGGTGGCTTCTCACTTCTTAGACCCAAGCAGGCTGCTTCTGCTCTCAGCTGCTGCACCATGGCATGATCTGGGCTACTGCTTAGGATAATTCTCCAAGGACATGACCCAGGCCCTTAATATTCACAAGGTTTTACTACTGATCCCCTGAGAAGGTCCAGAGCCCTCACTGCTCAGGGGAAAAATACTCATGCAGGGACACAGAACAGTAACAACTCAATCACTCTCCTTCAGCTGATCCATCTAAAAAGCAAACCTGTTTTACCCTTTAGATTCCTTGGCAGGACTCTTCATAAACGCTCATAGTAGTTCCATGGAAGTTCTGCCCTCTATGCTTGGCATGATAACACCTCTCAAAAAAAAAGTTATTTATCCATCCCAACTCTTTTATACCTTCAGTGTGGGAAAAGGTTATGTGGCCTAAGTCAGTGCTACTCACATATGGTCCTGGTACACTAATAGGGAGCTTGTAAGTCAAGGACGTGCTGCTTCCTTCATCAAGAAAGTCTTGCTATGAAAAAAAAACAGCAGAACTAAACAATAAGCTTAGGATGTGGTTGATTTATTCTATCTCGAGCTCCTTATTTCACCATGGACTGAAAAGAAGCAGTTCAAAGACTGGCTTACACAGTTCTTGGCCCTTCACTTTGGAATTTATCAATGGTCAAACATTGGGATACAGGATTTGCTGTTTCTGCCTCAATCAAAACTGAGACAAGAAAAATCCCACTGTAACCGTGAATTATGTAAGAAAAGAATAAGGACTTGAACCTTCGTTGAGAAATTACAATAATCCAGATTCCAGAAAGCTTTTACAGGCATGGTCCCCAGACTTGAGTTCCTGTTCATCTGAGGTAGTCATTTGCAAAACCTGTAAAACATCTGTTTCCACTTTAGAACTGAAACAGACCAGGTGGTTTGCATCCATATCACCCATTCCTGGCCACTTCAGAGCAAGCAGGCCTGATATCTCGTGCTGTATTTCCTTGCTGGAGGGTTTTCTCTCACCAAAGAGTCTACTTTACCCCTCTACCACCTCCTCAAATGACTAACGAGTTCAGCTATAAATGCCCCATCTCCCTCACCCCTTGGGGGAGATGCATGTTTTATAGCAGCTCTCAGAGAGTCCCAGCAGGGTGAGGCTTCAGTGACTTACAGTGGTAACTTGCTTAATGACAAATCTTTTACTGGCTCCCTTCCCTTCCCTTTTTTTTCCTTCTGATCCCACCATTGACAAAGGCTGTGCTGATCTCCATTACCTCCTATTCACCTCCCCACCCCCACCCTAACCAAGAAGACGTCTCTCCTTTGCCATGAACACAAAGGGTGGTCCTATGTCCCAGTGAGGAATTGCATCTCTGAGACCTTCCAGCCAGGTGATAGCCTGTACCTTGGACTCCTCCTGTCTCTGAAAAAGACTCCCTTCAGAGAGTCTTACACACCAGTGCTCAAACCTGTTGTCCTGTAAAGCATGGGCAGATATTTGGAAACAATGATGTTGTTGTTGCAAGCTCTTTCCTCACTCAGCAAAGAATTCTTTGAGCTCCGAAGGTCTGAGTGGACCTAGTCAGTCAGAGTTGTGAGAGTGGGACTCCCTGAGGCCAGAGCACTGGGACAGAGCCACCTCCTCCAGGACTGGTGCTCCTGACAAGCCAGTCTAGCAGGACCAATGAGGCAAAGGCACAAACTCACATCCACAGCCTGAGAGTTCTCCAAAGGGAAATGCTTTCCAGGATGGCTGTGACTTCCAGAGAGGAGCTCGTCCAGGGGCTTGCAACACTGCTGCAGCATGGAAATCAGGAGGCCCCGGCAGGAACATTGGGAAGAAGGTGCTGTAATTGCTTGCTTGTCCTGTACATATTTCCTCAACATTTATTAGGGGCAAACTATGGGCAAAGGTCCACTAGTGGCCAGACTAGAAGAAGCATGTCCTTGGCCATGATCTTTCAGAGGGATTTCAAGGTGGAAAGTAGGAAATTCCTCATCAAACTTCCCCAGACTTATACTTTCTCCCATCTGTAGTCTAGATTGCTCATTGCAAGTCTCCAATTTCAAACTGACCATTGAATTCTGGCTCTCAAACCCCTATTGCTGGGGTGATGAATCACCCCAGAGCAGGTACCGGCTGTGGCTTTCCCAGCTCAGCTCCACCCACGGTAAGCTGTATCTGATGCTCCACAGGCTCTGGCTTCACCCTCAATGTATCCCGAGTGGTGGCAGGTTCTCCAAAGGCCCCTACATGGGCAGGCAGCACAGGATCACGTGCTCTACACAAAGACAATGAAGGACAGTCCCTGAGTCCGAAAAAACTCGTGATGTAGTAGGGAGACTGGAGAAAACAATTCCGGGAAAATTTGTCTCAAGGTTTTATGTGAGAACATTGATTCTGCAATGTGGGAAGGACTCCAAAAATGAAATGGAAGGAGCTGAGTAGCTTTGGGAGAAACCATTTCATCTTGCTGAGCTTTAATTTCTTCACCTTAAAAATTCTAACTATAACCTCCTGGGGGGGGGGCGGGTGGAGGGCTCAGTAAGCCAACACCTGAAAAGACTTTGTAAAATGCAGGATGTGATAAAAGGGAAGTGATCGGGACCTCCAGGGAAGATGGCAGAGTAGGGGCTGCAGTGCCCCCTCCTCCAAAACAGCTAGTGAATGGGCAGAAACGGTCTGAAACAACTGTTCTGGGGGCTCCGGAGGCCAAGGGAGTATAGTACACCAACTGGGGAAGACTGGGATGAAGAGTTTGAGACACTGCAGTTAAAAAAAAAAAAAAAAAATTAAAAACTGTGAGTGAATCACTCAGTGGCTACTGCCAGTTTCCATCCCCAACTCTCGAGGCAAACCACCAGGGGTCTGGCTCCTAGCTGGCTCCTGTGGATGGAGAGGGACACGAAAACCCCCTTCTCCAAGAACAGGGTGGGGCAAGGCCAAGTACCCCAGCTGTGAGCATTGTTTCAGCCCCGACCCCCCCACAGCAAGAGTCCGAGTAACAAGATGCCAATTCTAACCAAATTGATTCACAGAAAAGGCATTTGACAAAATCCAGCATCATTTCTTTATTTTTAAGAATTTTATTGAGATATCTTCACACACATACAGTGCATCCAAAATATACAATCAATGGCTCACAATATCATCACATAGTTGTGTATTCATCACCACAATCATTTTTTGGAACATTTGCATCAATTCAGAAAAAGAAAAATCTCAAACATCCCATACCCCTTACAATACCGTCTCATTGTCCCACGGTATTTTAAACCACCCACTTTTTACCCTTTACCTCCCCCCTGTTATTTATTTTTTATCCTTATTTTTTTTTTCCTCATCTGTTCATACCCTGGATAAAAGTTGCATCAGACACAAGATTTTCACAGTCACACAGTCACATTGTAAAAGCTATAACATTATACAGTCATCTTCAAGAATCTAGCCTACTGGAACAAGTTCAACAGTTTCAGGTACTTTACCACAGCCATTCCAATACACCCTAACTACAAAGGGATATCTATATAATACATAAGAATAACCTCCAGACGAGATTGGGCGCATTCAGGGTGTTATGGCCACATTCTTATGTACAAACACAATAACAGAGGTGTATAGAGGGAAGACTAATATTGCATGGCTATGGCCTATAGTTAACAGGAAGACAGCAACAGTGCCATAGTAACACTGGGGTAAATATTGGCAGGGGGTGCGGGGTGGCGGGAGAGGAGCAAGAGATTAGGGTAGGTTTTGATTTGATATTTGGTGCAGCTGTGTTTAATGGTTCTTTGTCTCTTTGGACCAATGAAAATTGTCTAAAGTTGAGAGTGATGCTGATTGTACAACCAAGTGAAGACAATGTAAGACATGGATTGTTTATTTTGGACATTATCCATGATGCCCAGTGGATGGAGGGGGCTGAAGGGTACAGTGAGGAGCTGAAAGGCAAACAGATACATATATGTGATGGAATACTGTGCAGCTACAAAAAGGAATGATGTTGTGAGGCATGCAACAAACTGAATGAAACTTGGAGACAATATGTTGTACAAAATAAGCCAGAAACAAAAGAAAAATTATGCTATGGTCTCCTTCAGAAAACTGGAGCCTAACTTGTAAGCTCTAATAGCAGCCACACTTAGTTTGAAGTTGTAAATGTATGTCTAGATGCTGAGACACTGACCTACGTGTGTATAAGCTGGCATTTCCCTGGAATTTTGAGTACTTCTGTAACCCCTAAGATTCAGAGCTGGAGTTTTGTGTCTCTGAAAGTCAGCTTTGTTAACAGTTCAAGTAACCAAGAAAGAGATCAGGCTTCAATTAGAGATAAAAGCAAAGCCGATTTGGTTGGGATAAAGGTAAATCAGAACAGGACAAAAGATGATAGTGTGTGTGTGCTCTAGAGAGTCACCTGCTACATGAGACCAAAGACAGAGAGGCTTATTGTGTGCAGAACCTAAGTTTCCTCTAACACACAGTCTAAATCCACCTGTCTGGATGGATCATTTCTACAACCCAAACACATGGGGTCCAGAACGGGAACAGGCCTTATAATTCTGTATAGCTGAATGTGATACCCGGAGACATCCCAGATTATGGTGGGCTGATAATTAAAAAGTACTGGTAGAATCCCTTGAGGGACTGGAGAAAATACATGAAAATATTAGATGTTCCCAACTGGGAAACCTCTGGTGCTCTCTCAAACATTAGGCACACCCAAGAAAATAGGCCTAGCTCTCGATTTTGAGGCTTGCCCTTATAATACTCATTTCTGTAGCAAAGAACCTAAGACTACCTATAATGATGCCCAAGAATTGCTTCCAGGAAACCTCTTTGGTTGCCCAAATGTGGCCTCTCTCTCTAAGCCCAACTCTGTAAGGAAAATTATTAACCTCCCCCATACATTGGGACATGACATTCAGGTGTAAAAGTCTCCCTGACAACAGGGGACATGACTCCCAGGGTTGAGCCTGACCCTGGCACGACAATGCCTTCCAGACTAAAAGGGGAGAAAGAAATGTAAAAAATAAGGATCAGCGGCTAAGAGAGTTCAGAGGGAGTGGAGAGGCTATCCTGGAGGTTACTCTTATGCAAGCTTCAGCTAGATATTGTTAATAGTCATAGTTTACCATACACCAACTAACATCATTACTACTAACCCTAAAGAATACCTAGGGCTCTAACTGAGACGCTACAAGTTTCATGCACAAAGTTTACTTTCCTGAAACCTATAATCTCCAGATGGTACCTAGGCCAGATAAGTCCTGAACCCCAGAGGGCCAGCCTCTCCAAGAACATCAACTAACTCCATCCCCCTTATTCTATATTGTTGACACCCCATTTTCAACATGAAAGAGTTAGAATGGGAATAACCCAAAGACCCCTATACACTGGGAGTAGGATCACAGCAGAAGGAGGAATTGCAACAGAGAAGATAGGATTTAACAAATGAGTATGACTGCTGAATCACTATAGTGATATTTCTTTTAGCTTCCAGTGTTTTGGAGCACCTAGAAGGAAAAACCTGAAAATGTGGTATGGTAGCTCATACCCAACTTTGAAATCTGTTCCGTAACTACTTGTTATAATGTACTTTGAAATGTATTGCTTTTTTTTTTTTTTTGGTACATATGTTATATTCCACAATAAAAAATGTTTTTAAAAAATCAGTGCAAACCAGAGATGATCTCTTAAGAAAGTTCCTCTGCACTGGTTTCAGAATAGATCCAGAATTCCTCCCTTCTCTTCGTGTCTGCACACCCACCCTCCCCGTGCTTGTCAATGGCCCCCACTCCCTGCTCTCACCACTGCCCGGTAGCAGCCCTTTCTCCAAGGGTGGTCCTGTTGGCAGCAGAGTTCGGATGATGCAAGGATCTCAGTCAACCGTCTGAAACTTGTGTGTGTCAGAAATACCTCCATCCAGCCCGGAACCTTTATTCCTTGACTTGAGGCACAGGCGTTGACCTTCGTTCCTTTTCCTAGCATCCTGGGTGGGCCTCCCAGGCCCCTTCTGGTCCCACCAGAACTCCACAGCAGCAGAGATCCCTCTCCCCAGCCCGAAGCGCTGTGTGTGTACTCCTTGAAGCTTCTGAACGCACATTCAAGTGGGCAGAAGCCAAGAGAGGCACAGGTGTGCCTGTATCACTTTTGATTTTTCCCTCCTCGGAGGGACCAAGCTGCCAAGTTGTAAGGCCACAAAACAGGCTAAGTGGTCCCGCTGCGCGGCTGCTCACTGGCCGGTGCCTCCCGTCGCGGCGGCTCTCCGGGCCCCCGGCCCGCTCTCCCCTGCCGACCTTCGGACCCGGGAAGCCACCGCTGCAGCTGAACCCCAGCCCGGAGCTCTCTTCCTGCCATTCTTATTTTTAGGCCCTCTGCTGTTCCCGAGGAGAAAATAAGAGCAAAGAGAATTCATGCCGCTGCTACTGATCTCCAGGCAGTTTTGAACATTGCTACAGCAACCAAGGGGGCTTGACATCACTGCCTTTCCTTTCCCCCCACCCCCTGCCCTGGGGCGCTCCCCCGCCCCGACGGGGGGCCAGGACCACAGCCGCCCGGGTGGCCCCGCGGCCCCTCTCGCCCCAGAACAGCGTCTCCCGGGGGTGAGCCCGGCAGTCAGCCTTGCCCGAGCGGCCCCTTAACTCACAGACCAGACCCCTGCTTAGTCCTAAAATGACCGATTGCACTGGTCACTGTTCCACACTGTTGAAAATGCGTGGAGAAGGAAAGGAAAGCCACCCACAGCGTGGACTCTTCCTGCCTGGCTCTCAGGTGTTGGGTGACTCCTCAGCAGTCCTTGCAGTGAAACAAGGGAAATCTGATTTGGGGCACCAGGCTCCCGTCCCCTCCGGGGTCCTGGTGCACCCCTGGCCTGCCCATCCCACCAGTGTCCTGGCTTCCTGCTCAGTCCAATGCTGTCATTTCTTTTCCTGGTTAAGGGTCCCAGAAAGAATCAGATTAAACTCCTGCGTGTTGAACTATGCATGACAAAATGTCGTTCACGGGCTTGGCAGAATGAAGGCTTAAACTCAGAGCAGTCAGCTCTAGAGTACTGAGGCTGCAAAACTGGGAACCCAGCCCCACAAGCAGCATAGAGTCTAATAACCATATGAATAATGAGATCAGAGCAAATAAGATGCCAGAGGCAGTGGGTACAGACAGAACTCCCTCACAGACACGGTCAAAGCACATTTGGCTGTGAGCATGTGACAGGTAAACAGCAAAACCCTCAGCTGCTGCTGGAAAGTCTGGCTGATAGTGGAACAAAGGGAATAACTTTATGGGAAATGACTTCTAGGTAAGAGGTAGCAAGTTCGGAGCTGTTCCATTTCCACCAGAAGCAGAGCAGTCCATAAAACCCTTCACAGGCAAGCAGCCCTGGGAGAAGAAGGCGGCCGCTGCAGCCATTCATTGCTGAGCCAGTTCAGGTGGGGGTGGGGGCAGGCTCTGGCCATGGCCTGGATCCCTGCAGCAAAAAAAATAGCCCCAGAAGCTGGGACTGCAGAAATGTGATTCACCGCAAACACAGCAGTGGGCTCCAGGGGCAGCCCTGGGCTGGTCCCCGGTTAAAATCTGACCAGCCCTCACTTCTCTCCTCACCTCAGACCCCCTCATCTCAGAGGAAATCCTTCTCCATGTATGTTCCAACCAAAACATGCTCTTTGCCTGAGCCTAATCCACTCTCCCCTTTGAGGCAAAGATCTTTGGAAATAATGCCAAAAAGATTTGATAACTATTTCTGCTTCCAGTTCTACCTCACCCTTGGAGATTAGAGCCCAAGCATCTGCTTGGATGTGGGAAAGGGGAAAAGAAACAGAGTTACCATATCAAAGCATTCTATGCCTCAGACTCTCATGGGAGTCAGGAGGACCGTGTCCTCCTCCATGTTCTGCCACTAATCATTCTAGTGGCCTGAGTGACCCTTTCCTTCACTGATTCTCAGGTTTTCGAGCACATTTCCCCAGGGCCAGAGTCCTGACAAAGTTCTTTCCTGAATCTGCATATGTCATTTTGTAGATTATGCAAACTTAATGTGGAGTTAACAATAAAAGTAAATGTTTATGAAATAGTGATTCCAAATAGGGACACATGGCTCACTGCCTTTCCTGAGGGACACGTTATTATTGTCCTCACTTTAGAAGCAGGGAAGTTGAGCTAACACAGAGAAGTCAAGTAACTTGCTCAAGGTCACACAGCTTGGAATTGATGGAGTCATGATTCGAAGTCAAGAAGTCTGGGTACAGGGCCAGTTGCCCTTCACCACCAGCCATTGACCCCTGACCTGGTCAAGGTCCCAGTTCAGATGAGATAATAGCATGTAAGTCAGTCAGTGCCTGCCTTCCTTGTGCCACCCAGCTGCCCACGGCCCCCTCAGTCCAGTGAGAGTCAGCTGCGTATAGAGATGGCCTCATCCAGGAGGAGAAGGGAGGGGCAAGGACTGAGCCCAGCTAGGTCACACAGGTGCAGGCATGCTGGTTAAATATTTTAAATACTTCTGAGCTGGTTGGCAAAAAGCTGCTACCCCAAGCCACCCTCCCCTTAGCCTGGCTATCCAGCCTCCTCCCTGAAAAATCTCCCTCTCCGTTCCTGCAATTAATCTAGCAATTAAAAAAGGGTAATCCCTGGCCTAGCAAAGGCCTCCAGGAGGGACCTCTTGTTCCAGTGGGTAAGGTCAGAGTGGTTGTTCCAATTTATCGTATCAGCCCTGCATCTGGGCCTGCTGCTCTGTCCCAAGACAGGTAGAGGGAGTGACAGAGAAGACTGGCGCCCTCAGTGGCCCAGCCCAGCCAAAACTGCCTTCCCTGTCCTGGCCCATATGTGGCCAGCTTTGGTCTCCAGTCCCTGGCTTTCCCAGCCCAGGCTGGTTGTACTCTTGCGCGTGGCTCTCACCAGCCTTTCCCACACAGCTCGACCCTATATCCTGCTACCGAGCATGGACGCTGATGGGTACCCAAGTCTCTGACCACCATACCCATCCCCCTCCCTCTCGCATCAGCTCTTCTGAGTTACCCTGGGTGCAAGCGGCTTGGATAGCAGATCCCTCTCTGGAAGGGGTTGGTACCCTCCATTTGCAGATATCCACTGTCCCACTCCACACTCCTTGCTAGAAGCTCATTTTTTCCATTTAATTCTGATTCAGTATTTACTGGGAACCTACTGCACATCAGGCATTGGTGTTGCATGACCTACTTTTTAAAATTACCCCATTCACAGCTGACTGTAGAAACAGCCGCTAAGATATAATTGTTATATGTCAGATGCTGTCCTGAGAGCTTTATATTTACCTTACTCCTCATAATAAACCCATGAGATAAAGACTGTTAGCATTCCCATTTTACAGAAGGGGACTCTGAGGCACAGAGGTGTGAAGACACTTGCTCAAGTCACACAGCAAGTCAGAGAAGTGTCCAGATTCAACTCCATCATTGTACCCATATGCTATAGAGCAAAGGGACAAGTACCAGGATGGAAAACACTGGAATGGCTCCCCAGTCCTCTAGACATATCAATTCAAGTTCAAATACCTGAATTTAGGAAAATGTTTATAATTGATTGGTTTATCCCAAGATTTCCTACATTTTAGGGGCAGCCTCAGAAGAAATGGAATTGAGCAGTTGCTGGGGTGGGGGAGAAGGTGGCATTCCTTCCACCCCACTCTAGAGACTGCTCCAGGCTGCAGGGGACAGCAGGGGGGCGTGGGGGGGGGTGGCAAGCAAAGCATTCTAACTGGCCCAGGAGCCCTGGCCACCGGCTACCACGACCAGCAAGCCCAGCGTCATGCCAGAGCTTTCCTTCTCTCCAGCAAATCCGCCCATAGGGGACAGCTTTTCCAGGTGAAGACAAGGACAGTCTTTCTCAGTTCCCAAAAATGAAAGTGCTAGAGACGTGCAGTTTGGGAAGGAGAAGACGGCAAGCAGACCTGATGTTTTCCTGCCGTAACCAACTCTCTTTGATAATCAGCCTAACAGCGCCATCTGCTGGAGAAACAGAGTCTCCTCTCCATCCTCAGCACCAGCCACCCCTGCTTCCTGGGGCCACCTCTCCTGGGTTCCCCGCCCATCTCTTCCCTCCACCCCAACACTGGCAGAGGAGGAGAGGAGAGAGTTGACTTCTGCAGAAAGCCCATGCTGTGGGGACGGGTGTCCGCATCTGGATCTTCCGTGAGATCAATCAGTGGCAGGATTGTCCCTTTACCTATCTGAGCCGCTGTTACCTTCTCATTTCAGGGCTCTAACCCCCGCCACCCCAGCGGTCCTGACTGTCATCCTTTAGTAAGGCACGCTAAGCATCGCTATCCTCCTCTGTCAGGCTGACCCAGGCTATTGTGCACAAGGGAATGCATCTGTTGTAGGTCCTTAGTGAGACAGAGAAGCGGGCTGATGATTATCGAACACCTGCCTAAGTAAGCATATGCCGTACCCACGTCACTGCAGACTGTGACAATTGGGAAACGTATGTCTGTAGATAATCTCAAATCCTCCAATATTATGGGAGCACAAAACTTCTTCTATGAAAGGTGTACAGAACAGAGCCCTCGTGAGATGAGGGTTCTGGACAGGTCCATAAACTTCCCACCTATGAGATTCACAAAACCCCCCAAAACATAATAAATTCCCACATAGCATTGGCTGTCAGAGCCTTAACAGGGCTATGAATATTAACCCTGAAATGCCAAGGTCTACTCTATTTCATTTAATGAGCTTTGTTTTACTTCCTGCCTTTTTTCTCTTGCTGGTTGTTCCCTACAAGTCTTTTCTTTCCCACCTTAGTAAAATAAGGTCAACTGTTGCTCAGTGAGATCAGCAAGAGGTGGGGGCTTACCTGGGCAGGGCCCGGTGGGCAGAGAAGCCAGCTCCCATCTCCAGCGGGCAGGACAGGGCAGGGACTGATGCGTCCATTTTCCACCACGGCGCCAGGCTCCATGCGGGCCCCCAGCTGAGTGAATCGAGTCATCCACACTGCACAGTCCAGCAGGACGTGCCCGAGCCCCTGGGGAAGCCCTGCCTGAATCTCTGCTTCTCCCCATCCTCGTGGAAAGGCACCAAGTCCTGCCCGTGGAGGAGACAACTCATCAGCCGCAGTGCCCAGCTCTGGGGTGACAGGAGGTCAGGGTCATTTTCCGTGGGCCTCTAAGGAGAGGCTGCAGTTTATGACAGCTGTGCGATTCTTAGAACAGAAACATTTGTTTCTCAAACTGCTCTGGGGTAGCTGAGGTGAGTTCCCTCTAAAAGCTGAGACGTGTTCATCCAGCCGCCTGATGGTGACTTCCCTGGAGCCGAGACCAGGTCCGGTGGAGCTGGGGTGGGAGGCTGACAAATCGGGCCACAGCTGAGTGGGCGCTGTGACGTCCCCCTACAGGCAAGTTGGCCATTTTTCTGACCCAAAATGTAATTTTTTGAAGTTGTGAGCTCATGTGGGAAACAGCTTGGAACTCCAGAAGTGCCTGGAAGGAGAGAGACCCAGACAGGGAGCCCAGGCCTTGTGTGAGCAGAGAGGGCAGGGAGCCCTGCAGTGCAGCTGATTCCCCTTAGCATCCATTCACCTCCCCCCGTCTGGGGACAACCGAGCACCGTGCATCATGCAAGACCTGAAATCTGCCAAGACGGCAGCAAACGCAGCTCTGGTTTGGGAAAACCTCTGTCAACGCTATGATGGATCTGATGGGGGGAAATGTTAGCAGATATACCACGGACTACACTCATGAAAAAAAGAGTGTGCAGTTTTGAATTCCAGGAAAATTAAAAATTGTACAAGAAAGAAAATGTATTCAAAGGGCCTATTTGACCCGCAATAAACAATGTTTTCATTCAATTGAAAGGCTTGGGTGACTAAGGAGATTGAAAGGGAAGCAGGAAACAGGAGCGCTGACTGATGCCGCAGCTACCTGACAAGAAGTGGGTAGATATTTGCCTAAAACTGGTAAATTGTGAACTATCGGTCCAACCTTGGAATTCAGAAAAGTAAAAATAAATACAAGAAGGAATAGCTAGAGAATTGGGAGTGGCTGTGTCTAGGAAGGGAACGCAGGGGCCACTGGGTCTTGCCTCCAACTCTCTGACTGGCCTGGGACCTGTGAACTCCCTGCCACGGTCTGTTTCCCCGCTTGTATCATGACAGTGCTGGCTAAGTGCCCTCTAGTGGCTGTCCAGCCTGTGGTTCTGGGGTTCTGGCCACGTGCCTTTATGTGAATGGAGGCACTGTGGGTACTGAGTGTGTGAATAAGTACATTTTTACTGATCATGATGACATGAGTACACACAGAACCAGGCCAGCCCAGCCGCAGCACGCGTTAAGGAACTGTGTTCTAAGTTCTGCAGGCATGTCCACCACAGCCTCTGCCCTTCCCTAACTCTGCCGAGGAAATTCTGCCTCCCTCCAAAGCATGCACTCCTCAGCTCCATGTGCACTGAATATCTTTACCGTAGTTGAGAATTAAAGAACTTAAGGCAATGAATAGGGTGGTATTTAGGTTCAGGTATCAACTGGGTCAGGTCGTGGTGCCTAGTTCTGCTGCTGTGGACTTGAATCATTAGCATGTGAAATTCATCTGTGGTTGATGACATCTGCTGCCAGCTAAAAGGAGGGCCTTCTGCAATGAGTGACATTTAATTTAATTAGTTGGGACCTTAAAAGAGAGATGTCAGAAGAGCACTCAATGCAGCACGGCCCAAGCAGCTCAGTATACCTCATCTCAGCACTCGTAGCTCAGCCCGGATGTTTGGAAGTGCAGAAAGAAACAGCCCTGGGGAAAGCTGGTGGAACCCAGAAGCCAGGAGAAAAGGCCAGCAGACAACCCCCTGCGCCTTCCCATGTAATGGAGAACCTCAGAAAGTTAGCTGCCTTTCCTCTGAAGAACTTTAAGTTTTTAACTAAATAAATCCCCTTTTATTAAAAACCAATCCATCTGTGGTGTGTTGCATTCTGGCAGCTTTTGAAAGACTAAAACAAATAGATTCAAAACAGCTAGAAATCTACATATATCCTCTACCCGGAGAGAACAAGAATTTTTTGCCCAGACTTCATCATGCAGGCAAAACTCTTGTGAAAACAAGGAAGGTGTCCTCTGTAGAAAGCAACTTGGATTTCCATCAAGAAATCTTCCAGGGCCACGCGTCCTGCCTTTACATGTACCCAGCAAGGCTGTAATTGCCATGTGGCTGAAATGACCCTTTCTATTACTCCTAAGGCGAGTTGGGTTGTAAAATGCTGGTCTTCCTGGAGACACCAGTTATCAAGACTGAAGCTCTGAGGAGGGAAGAGAAATATTTGTTCAGCACCTACTGTATGTCATGAACTTTTTAATGTATTTTTTTCATTTAATCCTAACTATGACCTTGTGAAGTAGAAATTATTATTCTGATTTACAAATGAGGACACGGGGCCCTGAAAAGGCTAATGTGTCTTCTCCTAGGTCATGTGGGTAGCACAGGTCAAAGCTGGGATTCAAATCCAAGACCCAATTGTGACAGAACACAGTTCTTTTCAACTCACTTACTGGCTTGTGAAAGACGCACCTCACACAATCCCAGGTTGGCTTCCCCCTTGGTCTGGCCGAGGAGGGGCAGGCAGCTTGGATTCAGCCCAGGGAGGGCATGTGCCCTGGGTGTCTTCTCTGTGATCAGCTTGGGGTAAAAACTCAGCTATGTTTTCCAGGCTGGGAAGTCAACAGAAGGTCCGAGTAGATTGTTGGCCAAATGGGGAGTATGTTTAGAGGGGAACACAGGATGGGAATTCACGCAACTGTATTCGTTTTACAAACTGAGAATTTGATTATATTAACTCTGCTCCCTATGAAATGACTCTTTCCCTTTTTCTCATTTTCATGTATGTTAAGTGCATTTAAATGAAGTGATTATTTACCAATTTCTGTGGGCTTTTTGGTATTTGTTTTGGGGTTTGTTTTTTTAATTTTGTTTTTGTTTGTGACAATGTTGAATCATCAAAATACTATAAAGCAATTTTTCTGGCTCACTAATTGATACACTCCTGCCTAATCGCCTGCTGTTTCATTCCTTCTTTGTTAAAATGACACAAGGTTTTCTGTTCTGTTGCTTCCAAAAAACAAACGGTGCTGCTTGATTACTTCTCCATCTGTGCCTCCACCAGGATGACAGCACAAGTCACAAACACCTCAGCTCCTCAGTCTGAGCCAGGGCTGGGGGAAGGAAAAGGACTGGGAGCAGGGGAGGCAGGCAAAGCAACACAGTGGCCTGCCAAGAAAATACCGGAGCTCCCTGCATTCTGGAGCTATTTCCCCAATGCTCCTGTCTGACATGAGCTCATAGATCCACTGATATCTCTTGGGTACCTTTTCTCTAAATCGCCAAAGGTACCCAAGAGGATGTCAGTGGATTTATGAGCTCATGTTTGAAGCTAGTGGGGCCTAGAAGCCCCTGCCTTTGGCTGTAGAAATGCCATATGCAGCCCTACTTGTCCAGCCAGAAACTGCAGCCTTAAACCCAGCTGGCCTCACCCATGCCAGAGAATGCCAAAGAAATGGGCTCCACTAGCACCTGGAACAGGTGAGGACCTGCTCAGCTGGTAGGACTTTCCCAGCATCGTATGTTCCCGAACTCTAGCTTTGACCCTGCCTGGGTTCCCTATGCTCCCGTGGATCCTAGAATGGATCATTTTCTTCCAGCCCGTCATTGGCTCTTTCTATAGAATGTGATCTTCTTCCTGTCCAATCCTGTCTGGCCCCACCCTAGGCTTGTTCATGAGGTCCTGTCTCTACCAGGATAGGAAATCAAACCCCAGGAGCACTTGACAAGATTAGAACTTCAGAGCAGAGAAAACCAAACCAGGTCAAACATTATCTGTCTGACTCTTTGCCCCTCCATCTTCCTCTCTCCACTGCTGGGGCCAAAAGACCCTGCCTCTGAGCTCGGGAACTTCTACTCTGAAATTATGTGTCCCTCAGGGGTCAAGAGATGGAGGATTTCTTTAACAGTCTGGATGGATAATAACCAATCCCAAACATCCATCCAGTGGTGAGGACACTGGGTACATGTTTAATTTCTACGGTCTAGGCCCTTCCGGTCTGCCCTCTTCTGCCACATCCTGATGTATGTCAAAGCTGACGGGATTCACCTGCGCTGTGACTGTCAGAGTCATAAGCAACACAATGACCTTGAGACTGTAGGGCAGGTCCATCTTTGTCTGTTGCCCACTGCTCTACTGTGTCTCAGGTATCTGGGAGTCCAGGAAGGAGATAACAACAAAGGAAGCAGAACCAGCCTCAAGAACAGCTGTTGCACTTTTGATGTCAGAGCAACTTCTGGTAGAAAAAGATGCTGCCTCTTCCCAGCAGCTGCCATAGGAGGTGGGGATGTTTTACCAGAAACCGTGTCTCTCCTGGTGTGTGTCCTTCCCAACCCCCTCCCTATCAGGAATGGTAATTGGGCTGATGGATGAATTTTTCTGAGTCCATCTCCACCCTTTCCACAAGCTCTTAGCAGGATCAGAGCTTGGCTGAGAACCAATATTATGATCCTGGTCTCCTGTGTCATAGAAGAGAAAATGTCTGAGGCCCAACGAGAGCAAAGTAGAGCCCAAGACCAAAATGTGAGCCAGTCCAGAGCTGGGACCAGCACCCAGGAACTGGAATTCTAACCTGGAGCTGTTCTAATTATAGACATAAATACTTCTGCCCCAGGGTAGAAATGGAGGACTTTACCTGTTAGTCCTGGCTTTGCAGCAGCACCTATGAGAAAAGGGTGGGTTGACCAGAGGCCCCATGAGTTGCACTATGATATTCCTGTGACAAAGTAGCCATTGCACAAATGTAAAATCAAATAATTCATGGACTAGCTAATGTTTCCTATACTATACACATACACACACACACACACACTTACATATATTCAAATACATTTAGCTCAACAAACTTTTGATGCCCAAGCAGAGCAGGTATTGGCTTCCTGATCAGATCCTGTGTTTTAGTTTGTAATCTGTCAGAATGTAATATATCAGAAACAGAACAGCTTTTAAAAAAGGTATTTATTAAGTTGCAAGTTTACAGTTCTAAGGCCATGAAACTGTCCAAATTAAGGCACCAACAAGAGGTTACCTTCACTCAAAAAGACTAATGCCATCCAGAACACCTCTGTCAACTGGGAAGGCATGTAGCTGGCCTCTGCTGGGGTCTTTGAGTTCCAGACACCTCTCTCAGCTGGTAAAGGATAAGGTGAAGTCTGCTAGCTTTCTCTTTTCATTTCATAAGGCTTCCCCAAGGCATCTTCCTTCAGCATCTCCAAAGGTCTCTGGCTGTGTGGGCTGTGTTGATTCTAAAGCTTTATCCAAAATGGTTCCCCTTAAAGGGTTCCAGTAAGCAACCCCAACTTGAATGGGTGGAGACACATCTCAATGGAAACCATCTAATCAAAAGTTATCACCCATAATTGGATGGGTCACATCTCCATAGAAAAAATAAAAAGGATCCCACCCAGCAACACTGAGTGAGGATTAAAGGACTTGGCTTTTCTGGGGTGCATAATACCTTCTAACTGACACACCCTGCATGGAAGGCTGAAAATTGGCAAATTAGAGCATTTCCAAAGAAAAGCAACCAGTTGACTCAAAATAATAATGTGAGGATTTTGCTTTAAGGGCTCAAGATAAGCTTAGTTTACAGAAGGAAAAACTAACACATTATATCTGCAATCTGATAGTTGAAAAATAATGTGAAAAAGAGGAAAAAAAAAAAGTCCTTGGTCATTTCAGAGGCCAGAATTAGATTCAATGAAGAGAAATGAAAGAACTCCTGGATCACTTTAAAAATTGAAAATTGCCTTGCGATATAGTGAATTTGTCATCATTTTAGATGTCCAAGAAGAGATGAGAGGCCCACAAGGACATGCTACAGGTTCTCTAAAAGAAATTCAGGCAGCAGAGAGGAGTTTGGATTGGATCATGGTTACTCTGAAAATGTGGTTAATTCAAAATTCCATACACTGCAATTAAGAATGGAGATTGGGAGCAAGAGGAAAAAGAGGAAGGGAAGAAGAGAGAGCAGCAGGCCCTGTAAGACAGGGTCAGAGACGGTAATTTCACCAGTCTGCATACATTTGACAATAGAATGATGACCTCTTAAGGTCCTTCCTACATTAGTCAAGAGTCTTTGGTTGTATGTCTATAACTTGACACCCACTCTAGTATATAATATAAAATACAGAAGCTGTTTATTATAAGAATATTATAAGGTGTCTCATGAAGAGTGAAAAATTGGTGGGACTTTCCTTCCTCTCTTATATTTCCACCTCTCCCTGCACATTTGCCTGTTCTTTCTGCAGACCAGATTTCTTGGATTCTCCAAGAAATAAATTTGGACTTTATTCTGACATCTTTTCAAATTTGTTTGAGGTTAAGAATTATCTGGAGTGTTGGTTGAAGAAATGGATGGTTGTATCAGCTGTCTTGGGGGACAGACCTGACATTCCGGTGATTCCTAGTTTCAGGGAAGTTTGATAAATTTTGCAGAGGCAATTGTGAGTCCTCAAAGGTTCTAAAGCAGAGTGATGACATAAACATAGTAAAGCCTCTGGAAGATGAATTAGGCAGCTCTGTGGAAGCCAGACTGTCAGCATTTTATCATGAAGGGTCTGTTACAATAGCTTAGTTGGGGAGTACCTAGGGTGGGTCCATAAGAACTGAGTAGAAGGACAGGAGTACAGGCCCCAGCCACCATGTGTTCCCTTCATGAGCCCACCTCCCTGGCCACAGCTGAGGGGAGCAGCATGGACACATGAAAGAGATGAGGATAATTGGGTTCTTCCTCCCAGGGATTAAGAGCTGTTGTCTGAATGACCCTCCACCTCACCTCCCCCATCCAATCCTGCCCTCAATGCTCAGATCAAAGCCCCCGCTACAGTGAGGTCCCAAGCCAGATGGCATCTCACCCTCCTGGAAGGCTCATGTCACCTGTCCTCAGCCTCTCTCCTGACCCTAATTACTCCTCCCATCCTGCCTCACAGTTTTTCTTATACATGTCTACTTCACCACCAGACTCTAAGCTCTCTTAGGAGTTCAGACTCCACCTCATTCACCTTTGATTCATTCCAGTACATCTTGGCTATTTACCACAACACATCAGCCTAGCATCACAAAGTATTTCTCTATCTACAACTCCACTCATTCTATGAAAACTTTGATTTCCTCTAAAGTTTCTTCCAACCAACTCTGGAAACAGCCAGGAGGTTTCCTACATGAGCTTTGAGAATGAGCCCTCTTAGCTACTGTAAGACATCTACAATTTACCTCTTGTCCCTCAATGGCTGCCATGGTGTTATCTCCTGCTATTACCCAATCAAAATGTGGGGACCATGCCCCAGTGGCCACCAAGACCCAGCTGCTGCTCATTATGCACCAATACTGAGAGTATTGAAGGTCCATGTTGCTGTCATCCCCAATCCCAAACCTATTGGTGCCTAGACTTTGCTGTAAGCTGCAGAGACACACTTAACGTTCATTAATTCAAAATTTATTATTGTTGGACTGCTCAGTGTCAGGCTCACTGCTAAAGAGACTATAAACATACAGCCCATTTATACCCACTTACTTTAGGGCTTGGACATCAGCCACAAAGGCACGGAATGCAGGGCACTCTTGCTGGGAATCCCACCTCACACTTCCTACAGTGTAAGCTCCTGGCCTGAAGGTAGGCACATGCCCTATGACCCTGTCTTCCCTCCCAATGAGCTCATTTCCTGAAGGATCCCAATGCCCTCCTCTGAAGTAACTCCAGAGTAAATCCACCTCAAGACACACCTATAGATGGTCCTAAATCCCAGAGTGGATATTGTTTTAGCTCACACTAACAAACATCTTCTGACTATTGAATGAATGCCTTCCCTACACAAACTTTAAATAAGCAAACCCATGCCCTTCCCTCTCCTTCTTGCCCATTCATAGTCATCCTCCTGCATTATAATAACTAAAAGGATTTTGTGGCTCTTAAAGGATTTTCAACAATTTTATGGGGGGGGCCTCATGGCATCTGTTAGAAGTACTTAGAGAGTAAAATTATATTAATCCTCTTTTATACAGATAAGGCAACTGAGGCTCACGAAAGTTAAGCTGTCTATAATGGAAGGACTGACATGGTGCTGAATCCAGCTTCTCTGCTCCCAGTTGCTACACTTTTTCCAACACAGCCTCTCTAGGACGAAAGAGAACTAACCTTGACTGAGCACCTACTCCAAGCCAGATATCTTCTATGTTTTATCTTATTTAATCCTTGCCGTGACCCCATATGGCAGATCTCTGTTCCCTGTTCTATAAGTAAGATAAATGAGGACAGTCATGTTACTTACAAAAGTCATCCAGCAAATAAGTGATGGAGTCAGGATTCAAATTCAAGTCTATCTGAATCTAAAGACCATACTTTTGCCCCTTGTCCACATTGTCCGCACCATGTAGAAAACTCCAAATTCTGAAACTGTCTCATTAGAAAACCAACTTCATATTACTGCAGCTAAAGCAAACCTCATCAATAAATAAACTCTGTAATCAATTAAGCAATGAGCAGAAAATGGTGCTTTAATTCCCAGACTTCTTCCCAGCTGAGAAGAGCATGATTTGTAGTTGTTCTGGGCAGTCCCTCTGTAATGTCACAAAGTCGCAGCTGAATAAACCACAAAATTAACCAAAACCAGTGCATTAGCCCAAACAGGGGCATCTTGATGCAGGACTGGATGCCCCTTCACATCAAAAAAATCACCTAACATCTCTCAAATTCCAGGAGTTTGGTGGAGTTTGAAAGGACCACTTATTAATTGTAGCTATACAACCTTATTACAGCACAAATTATACCCACTCCAAACTAGGATTTTAGATATTTTTTCAGAAGGCAATGATACAGGCTTTCTTCAAACTCCCTTCCTGCATTCTTACCTTCCCACCTGAAGTAGCAGCTTTCCCATGGGAATAGGATCCACAGAAAGGAGTAGCAAATGAAGCAGACCTGAAATCATCCTAGGGTAAAACATGTCCATGGCTGGGACAACTAGTGTTTACAATAGAGAAAACTGGAGGGTGGGGGGAGAGAAGATGTATGGGAACTCTACACTTCATGCACAATTTTCCTGTAAACCTACCACTGCTCTAATTTTTAAAAGTAGATAAATACAATTTATAAGTGGCTTGGCTTTGGAGTGGAATGATCCAGAACCTGGTCTGGGGGCCGCGGAAACTCCCTTCCAGCCATCCAGCACTGCCTTGCCTCTCTGTCTCTGCCTCTCACTCTTCCCACCTGGGGGTAAATATCCAGCATTGTCCCCTGGACCAAGTATGAGCAGTGAGTGGCATATGATGACACCACCACCCACGGCTGCTTTTCCAGAGGTAGCCCAACAAATTACCCTCTTCCTCCCACGGTTTGTCTTCCCAGGGGTTGAGCAGGGTGGCATGCTACCACCATCTGGCAGGCCTCTCCTG
>PVIY010042802.1:0-20734 GCA_004026745.1 Myrmecophaga tridactyla | reverse complement strand
TAACAGCTGTCCTTACCATTTAAAATTTTCATTTTATGTTCTCTGTCTGCTTACAAATATTCATGTGGCCTGAGACATAGAGCACTGATTCGGAAAATCTTCCATCAGTTTCCTATGTAAATAATATTTTCTTACTGGTAACAGTAAACATCACACCTAAATTCAAGACAAGATTGTAAAGTATGTGATATGTTAGGGAAAATAACATGAGAAGTGAGTTGTAAAGACAAAAGGGAAAATGTGTTTCCCTTCTGTGTTGGGGTTGGGGCATGGGGAAGGGAAGGTCAACAAGTAAGAAAGGGGATCAGCAATTGCCAGAGTAAAAAGAGAACTTTAACAAAAATCAATTTCTTTCTTGATTTCCCATGATAATCACTTGTACTGATATAATTCAGGGGAAAAGAGAAAATTCCAAGACAAAAAGATACCGGTATGAGGTTAGCTAAACGCATTATTGTTTCTCATGCTATCTTTACATTAAAACAACGGGCTGACTAATCATTTTGTCGTCTAAATGATTTCCAAGATTAGTACATGTAGTTATCACAAGAGAGCAGCTGTTTACTAGTGGCACAGAGAAGTTAATCTTTCAGACCATCAGATCTGATACAACAAAGCAATTAAAAACTGAAAATAAATCTGCCATGTTCAACTAATGTGTTAAAGCTAAAGACGTTTTTCTCCTTTCTTTATAACACAGGCAAACCAACAGTTGGAAAATGCAACCTTATGAGGTTTGTGTTATTTTAAACTTCTGTGGATGTCAGTCATATATTGTGATGTTTTGTACTTACTGATGTTTTGAATTTACATACAAATATACGCACATGCCATATAAATGGGAACTAAATACAATGTCTAAAAGAAATTAACAATAAATGTTTTTCATGAGCTTAGCAGTTCATTATAGAATCTGTCTACTATGGGGATTGTAACTCACTTGAATGGATAACCAATACTAATTTTGATTTTTAAATTTTTATATACCATTATCTCTTGCAGAAAACTACAGCACACATATACATTAGTCGTCCAATTCGATTACCATAGGTATTTCATATAACCAGAGCAGCAGATGATTCTGTTTACCACAATATGATTGACTTACTAGCTTTACATTTAAAAAAGATTTCAAAACCCCAAATTTCTAGTGTTAGTGGCCAAAAAGCCAAAGCTGAATACCATTTAGATACATATAAAACACACAGAGCACTATGCTTTCAGTACGATCTCAAAACTCTTTAAATATAAACGTACATTTAAAATAACATCGTACTATTATAAATAAATGAGAACTGTAATGCTTTTTAAAGAACAATTATTTGTATCATGATGAATTGCCTCTTCCTAAAAATAGGGAACCATGTTCTAGACAAAAGTTCCTACACTCAATCCTCTGCTAACACTGTCTAAACACCTATAGCGCACACCATTCTTGCACCTGACGTTGAAATATTAGCTCAAATGCTGCTTCCTGACAATTCTAAAATTCTTCAGCTAGAATCCCCATTTGTACCCATTCCTTGATTATAAACTCAGTGAGAGAAGGGCCCATGTTTCACGCTTTGGTCTCCAGGGCTTTCAGGTTATTAGTATTGTGTAAGGTTTATTTAAATGTGAATAGTCAAATAATTGTTTCCCAAATTGGGAAATTTGAAGAAAAGAATTGCTATAAATAATACCTTTATTATTAACAAATAATAGAATTTATAGATATTTTATTCATCAGTTTTTTTTAAAGCATGTAGGTATTCATTTTAAAACTAGTGTGCTAGTTTGAAACCATTCTGTACCTGAGAAAAGCTGTGTTCTTTTAATGCAATCCTGTGAGGGAAGACCTATTGTTGGGTGGACATTTTCATTAGGCTGTTTCCAGGGAGATGTGACCACGCCCACTGAGGTGGGTCATAATCAGATTCTTGGAGGCACACTTATCCAGCGTTGGTGTGAATGTAAAATAGTACAATGCCCTGGAAGGCAGTTTGGCAGTTGCTCAGGAAGCTAAATATAGAATTGCCATATGATCCAGCAATCCCTGTGCTAAGTGTCTATTCAGAGGACATGAGGGCAAGGAAACAAACAGACATTTGCACACCAATGTTTATAGCAACATTAGTTACAATTGCCAAGAGATGGAAACAGCCCAAATGTCCATCAACAGATGATTAGCTAAACAAGGTGTGATATATACATACAATGGAATATTTTGCAGCTATATGACAGAATAAAGTCATGTATCATGTAACAACGTGGATGGACCTTGATGACATTATGTTGAGTGAAATTAGCCAGAAACAAAAGGACAGATAACGTTTAGTCTCACTAATATGAACTAATAGTAATGAGGGTACTTTGAGAGTTAAAGTTAAGAACACACAGGTTATCAGGAGATAGAAAGAGGATTGAGCTTGGGCAATTGGTGCTGAAGGAATACAGATTGTGCAACAGGACTGATTGTAAAAATTCACAAATGGTTAGCACAATACTACCTGATGGCAGCACAATAATATAAGCACATGGAATGAAGCCAAATGTGAGTATGGTTGAGAGAGAAGGGCTAGGGGCACGTTTGAAACCAAAAGGAAAGACAGAGAACAAAGACTGAGATGTCTTTAGGAATGCCTAGTGTGGACAATGATGGTGATTAAACGTATAAATATAAAAAACATTTTTGCATGAAGGAGAACAAAGGAATTTCAACATTTCACGGGATTGAAAATGGATGGTATACAGGAAAAGGTACAATCAATGCAAGTAGGGTCTATAGTCAACAGTAATATTACAATATGCTTCCACTGAATGTAACAAGGGCATTATGCCAAAACTAAACATCAACAAGCAGGGGATGTGGGGGAGGTGTATGAATTCTATGTGGAATAAAAGGAAATGTCTTCATATAGATTATGGTAGAGAAGACATGTCTATGCACTTAGGTTGGATTGTATGATGTGCGGATAAAATTGTTTAAAAATGAACAAAGAGAAATTATTTCTAGAGAGAATGTGGAGAAAGAGATGTACCTATTCACAGTTGGTAGGTAAGCTGAGAGCTGCAGCCCCTCTGGAGAGTAGTGTGGTTTTGTCACAGGAGTCTAGGGTGGGGTTGCCTCGTGATCTCACAACCCTGTTAGTTATGCACCTGGAGGAACTGAGAGCGGGGACACGAATGGACAGTTGCACACTGGCAGCAGTATTTGTGATTTACAATGGATGGAGGTGGTCTAAGGGTACAACGACTGAGGATTGGAAGGGGGAACTGTGGTGTTTACATACAGTGGACTAATGAGAGGCTGCAAGAAGGAATGAAGTTGTGAGGCATGCAACTAGGTGAATGGAATTTAAGGATTGTATGTTGAATAAAATGTCAGAAACAAAAAGAAATATTATCATGCCTCACTCATATGGATTAAATATAATATACAAACTCAGAGAATTGAAGTTGAGGGCATGGGTTATCAAGTTGGGGCCCGTTGTGAATGTTCCTAGATTGTAAGCTCTTATAGCAGTCACATATGTTTAGGAGTTATAACTGGTATTTCTAAATTCTGAAATATGGAGCTATTTGTATATAACCTGGTCATTCCCTGAAACTTTGGGTATTTATATGACACCTGAGACTCAGAGTTAGAGCTCTGAAGCTATGAAAGTCAGCAGTACCCCATTCAATAACCGTTAAAAAGTTGAAAAAGGGTCTGACTTTGACTGGAGATATGAATGAAGCTGATCTGGATAGGTCTAAGGTAACTCAGAATACTGGGTAAAGAATGATATGGCCCATATTTTCAAACTTCAACCTCTGTATGAGACTAAAGGGAGAGATGTTTATTTGATGTAAAATTTATATTTTGGGTAGCACATCACCTAATTTAAAGAGTATGGTCAGCTTACTAGAACACCGTTAAGTACATAGAACCTTGAACAGGGCATGAGATCTTGTTGGTTTGTCCAGGTTAGTGTGATGACCCAATATATCCAGGGTAATTTGGGCAGAGAATAAGAAAGTATTTGCAAAGTCCCCTTGGGCAACTGGGAAAAAAGGAGGTAATATTCAACTTCCTCACCTGAGGAATTCCTGATATTCTTGCAAGCAGTGGGGACAACCAATTCAATAGGCTGAGCCCTCGATCTTGGGGTTCACCCCATGAAGAATATTTCTGCAAAGAATAGACTAAGCCTACTGATAATTATACCTAAGAATCACCCCCAGAGAACCTCTTTTGTTGTTCAGATGTGGCCTCTCTCTCTAAACCAACTCGGCAGGTGACTCACTGCCACGTGGGACATGACTCCTAGAGGTATAAATCTCGCTGGCAACATGGGACCTGACTCCTGGCATGAGCCAGGACCCAGCATTATAGGAAAGAGAAAGCCTTCTTGACCAAAGGCGGAAGCTAGAAATGAGACAAAATAAAGTTTCAGTGGCTGAGAGATTTCAAACACAGTCTAGAGGTTATTCTTACACATTACATAGATGTCCCTTTTCAGTTCTTCAAGTGTTGGAGTGGCTAGAGGGAAGTACCTGAAATTGTTGAACTGTGTTCCAGTAGCCTTGATTCCTGAAGAAGACTACATTAGCTATAGAGCTTTTTTGTGATTGTATGATTGTGAAAACCTTGTGTCTGATGCTCCTTTTATCCAGGGTATGGACTGCTGAGTAAAAAAAAAAGGATAAAAAATAAATAAATAATAGAGGGATATAAAAATTGGATAGATTGAAATAGTGTGGGTCAATGAGAGAGGGGTAAAAGGTATGGGATGTATGAGTTCTTTTTTTTCTCTTAGTATTTCTTTTTCTGGAGTGAATGCAAATATAAACAGGATCACAGTGAAAATGCACAATTATATGATGATGATATTGTGACTGTACGATATGGTTGGACTGTATGTGTGTGGTATTTCTCAATAAAAATGTTTTTTTAAAAAATGCTACAATCCAAGAAGCCAGACCAAAGTATGATAGCATTTTTAAAAGATCGTTCCTGGCCACTGAAATCCTTTCACCACATTTTCTAATTCTAGGGGTGGCACATAGGTTTCATCACAATCAATAGGACGTGACTGCTGAGAGTTTTATGCCAAAAAATGTTCCAAGGCTGTAGAGGTGCAAACCTCCCTGGCAACATGGGACAGAAATCTTAGAATGAGCTGGGACTCAGCATCAAGGGATTGAGAAAACCTTCTCAACCAAAAGGGGGAAGAGAGAAACGAAATAAAACAAAGTGTCAGTGGCTGAGAGATTTCAAACAGAGTCAAGAGGTTATCCTGGAGTTATTCTTCAGCATTTTATAGATATCCCCTTTTTAGTTTAAGGCGTATTAGAGAGTCTAGAAGGAAGTGCCTGAAACTGTTCAGCTGTGTTCCAGTAGCCATGTTTCTTGAAAATGAATGTATAATGATATAGTTTTTGCAATGTGACTATATGAGTATGAAAACCTTGTGTCTGATGCTCCTTTTATCTATTATATTGACAAATGAGTAAAAAAATATGGATTAAAAATAAATAAATAATAGGGGGAACAAATGTTAAAATAAATTGAAATACTAGTGAACAATGAAAGGGAGTGGTAAAGGGTATAGAAAAAAATAGGAGGCCAAAGATTAAAACATATGAGTAGATGGAAATACTAGTGGTCAGCGAGTGGGAGGGACAGGGGGTATGGTATGTATGAGTTTTTTTCTTTTTTCTTTTTATCTCTTTTTCTGGAGTGATGCAAATATTCTCAAAAATGATCATGGTGATGAATATACTACTATGTGATGATATTGTGAACCATTGATTGTACAACATGCACGGAACATTGTATGCTAAGAATAATCATGTTTGTATGTTGTTTTGGTTTGATAATTAAAAAAAAATTTTTTTAATCTTTTTAAAATTTCAAGGCCTTATCAAGGCAACATCGTCATTTGGTCAATTTCATGTCATGCTGCAAAATTGTCATCCCTTCCTAGAAAATTTAGAAATTTGAAGCACTTATACAAACATAGAGTGTTCAGAAATGTGATATCTTGGTCAGTAGCAGTTAATTAATGATCAGCAAACAGCATTTATAGCATAATCGCTACTATGAAACTAAAGCAAATGCCCCTGCTCTGCAGTGATGCACTTAGCTGCAAAGTAGTGGTTGAAACAAGCATTTGCTTGCTCATGGACAACCTGTTGGCCAGGCAGATGAGTCAGCAGGAGTCCCAGGGTCGTAGAAAAAGGCCTGGAAAGTTCTATTCCTAACAAATACAGAAGATGTGTGCATATTGAGAATCTGCCACCTCTCAAGTGTGCTCGTGGCCTGCTGATTTTGCCACCATTGCATTGCGCTTGCATAAAGCATGCAGTTGGAAGGTTGGAAGGAAGCTTGCCCCTTGCCCCACTTACTCCAGTGGCCCACTCCAACCCCATGAATAGGGCAAGTGTTCTTCCTGACCCCTCTCTGATCCATTGGTCATGAGCTGAGATCCTCTAAATCTAAGATCTTGCCCCCTTCCTTTCTGGCTTAGTTAATTTCACCAGACTCAGGCTTGATCTTTCTACCCTTTGCATTCCCTTGTTTTCAACCTCTGGCTTGATGAAATCTTATTATAATAACTGAACCTACATTATAGGATTAATGTGAGGATTAAACAAGATAAAGAAGTAAAGAGCTTAATGCAGAGTTGTCATAGTTCTTCCCAGCCCAACTCATCAGACTTTAAGTCCAAACTTGGTCTTCTTTTCCAGCTCAGGTCCACCGCCACCCATACATTCAGGTGCCTCTATACCAAGCTCTCAGTTCTCAGGAGCAATGGGCCTGGTGTGAAGAGCTGGAAGAGGCAATGGTCATCCCAACTCTTGGCTATAGGTGATTTTGATCCTGATGAGATATTTAGTGCCTAAGAAACACTGTGCCATGCTGGATATTCCTGTCCCAATTGTACAAAAGAGAACTAATTGATCAACTATTGCATACTCAATCAATGTGTGAGGAAGAGCAAAAATCAGTTTCAGGGTAGACACTCAGGATTTCAAAAATTATGAGCAGGAACTCTGGAAGACATTTAAGGAAAGGCAATGGAAGGCAGACATGGCACTTTCAAGAAAATGATAGCTGTTATGCCTTGAACCCATTCCCAGACATAAGCATTTGATGTTAATAAACCACGTTTGAAATTCACTAGACGTGGAATGACATTCCTGTGGAGACATTTAACACATGCATCTACTCTGCCGAATAGTTGGCTGTCTTGTGCAGTGTTGTGGATAATAGATATTACAGTTGGTTTTACACTACAGTGACAAGAATTGTGGACACCTAACTTATCATTTTGAGATAATTGTCACATTTAGTCAATTCCAGCATGGGTTTTGTAGCCTGATGAAATAAAACCATGAGTATAAATAGGTAGGTATTAAGTAAATAGAAAGAATAAATTACAATATTTTCATTCTCTTTACTATAGTAAATTCCATTAAATGGAATTCGTCATCAATGCTATTCATCATCAATGCTCCAGAATAATAAAATAATAGTAACAGAAGAAAAGAAAGAATAAAAAAATCAGTATCCTTTTCATGTGCGAAAGATGAGTTCTCGAATTCAAGATGTCATAAAATGCCTTTCATTTTTACTTTCTTACTAAAAACCATTCTCACACCTGTGCGTTTTCCTGTTTGCTTGTTTTGCTTTGTTTTGATTTCTTTTGCTTTAATTAGCATATGGAATGTTTTCTGCAAACCGGCCCGTTGTGACTGGGTTGCAGATTTCAGTGGCCCTTACGTTCTACTTGCTCTGAGGAAAAAAGAAATATGTGGGTGCCTCATAGTACCCATTAAACAGGCTGATGTAAGATTTGCACAACATTTTCTAGAAAACCACAATAAAATCTCCACTTTTTCTAGCGCTAACATCCTCTGTTCCATTTTGTATCCCATGTGACGAAGTTCCCATGGATTTACCATGAAAAAAATTCTCTATCACACTGAAATAGGTTGAAGCAAACTTTTAAGTGCCAACCCCATTGGAACCAAAAGGAGGAAGAGGAGTGGGGAGAGACAGTGTGTCCTGTGTGTCCCAAGGGAGGCTGTGACCCTGCAACCCACCAGGACCCTCTCAGCTGGAGAGCAGCAACCCCTGGGTCTCTGCTAATGTTTCCTTCTATTTTGTAGTTTATCCCTTGTGGGTGATCTCAAGAGTCAGCCGAAACTGGTTAATTAGAAATACACTGTTCCAAGCCTTTCTATTTTTTCAATGAGCCAAGTTATGTGGCTTTTTTTTGAACACGGCTAGATGTTTCTTGTGGGAAAAAAGAAATTTTAGGTTACAAACTTGTTTTCTTAGTACCTTATTTTAGACTCTCAGATGAATAAATGTAAATACCAAGGAGGTAAAAGGCAAACCTGAGAAAAGGACAAAGAAGAAAAGGGGGAAATACAAGGAGATGAAGAAGACAACGAGAAAGCGGTAGAGGGCAGAGAAGCCTAGAAAACTGGAGACCTAAGAAGACATCTGGCCTCAGTCTCAGGTTGGCAGGTGGGGAGCTGGTTTCATAATTCACCACATGCATGGCACAGGATCATAAGATGAAGACCAATGTCAACATCTTAATCCATGACAACCCTCGATTTCTAACTTCCTGACGTAAGGGGGCTGCTAATTTTTGTGTCTGCAATGAGTTCACTTAACATGGTCCTATGTCATCCTGGGGATAAAAAAAAAATAGTTCGTTTCACATTAAGTAAAAGTGACTCTCACACGTATAATTCCTTTTAAGCCCTGGCCAAATGATCTCTGCTGCCTAGCATACAAAATAGATTCTCTCTACTATGATCACAAATACATTTCAATATGCAATCCATCAGTTATTATATAATTATAACTACAGCTAGCATTCCTTGAGTATTTAGAATGGATCCAAACCATCTTCTGTTTTGATAAGTATAATCTCATTTAATTCTCTCAACACACCTATGAAAGAGTTACTACTATGATTCCCACAGGTGAAGAAACTGAGGCTTGGTTTAAGCTCTTTGCCTGACATATCAAAGCCAGTGAGCAGGATTAATAATACAATCATAACACGTCATGCATGTGTCTATATTTCAGTCATGCAATGTCTTTTAATAGTTACCTAAGAACATCTTTCCTTCTCTTGAAAATAGCAACTCAGGCTGCGACCTTCAGTAGACCTTGCCCAGCACCCTTATAATTCTAAAAATCAAGCTCCTGCCATTGCATCTGCTGGGCTCAGCCTGTCCTTTGTTGACTTCCCAGATATAGGCTGGATTTTAATTATGTCTTGGAAATACATTGAGAGCCCATCTCTGTCTCACCAAGCTGTGATTTCCAACTTCCACCTGTGCTGGTCTGAAGAAGCACCTATAATCCTCATCAAGGATTACAACACATATTGCAGGTGGTGTCTCAGGGCCATGGGCTACAACTGTCGGTGCTGGATGGCCCGAAGAAGCACCTGCTGACTCTGAGTTTCTCCTGCAGAAGCGAGGAGAAAAAGAAATGAAGCCAACATACCTAAGTGTCAACAAGGTGACTGTTGGGGATGGAATCATGTCCTCCACAAGAAAAATTCAGTTACTTCCAGGTCCTGTGGGTGTGCACTCATTTGTTAAAAAGATCTTCAGAGATCTTATTAAGAAGAAGCCAAACTAAGTCAAGATGGGCCCTAATCCAATAAGACTGGAATCCATATAAGCAGAAGAAATTTGAAAACAGATCAGTGGAAGCCAGGGGAGTTGAGGAGGAGATAAGGAGACAGATTGTGGTGTGACTAAGGCAGATCAAGCCAGCACCAGAAGGCTGCAGACGTTGGAGAAAGAATGGCCTATAGGTACCCTGATTTTGGTCTCCTAGCCTCCAAAACTGTGAGACCATCAATTCCTGTTGTCTCAGCCCACTAGCTTATGGTATTTGCTGTAGCAGCCCTGGCAGACTAGGACAGCACCTTTGTCCATCCACCATAATCTGCTTTTGGAGCTTTGAAAATCTGGACATTAGCGATCCAACAGTGGTTTCCAAGATCCTCACTGGGTTTATGCAAGGAGAAAACAACCACTATTCCTGGAAGGAAGCAGTCTCCAAAATAGTTGGGGTTTTCTTACCCAAAAATGCTTTAGGTGTGAAGTTTTCTGGAGTTTCAGTACCCGGTCTGACCCTGAGACTGGTTTTTTATTTGGAGGGGGCAATAACAACTCCAGAATATTACAATACTTTCTCCTTAGTAATATAATTTGACATTTTCATTGAATGTTGTAGTTTATAAAGCCCTTTAGTTTGGTAAGACAATGATCTCATAGCTTGACAATCTCAATCTCCCAAGAAACTCAGTTTCAAGAAGATTCAAACTTATGGACCCTCACTACTGGAACACTTTTTGCACCCAACTGCACCCCATTCGCCTGCCAGTCAGCCTCAGGGAAGCCAACATAATTCAAATTACAACAGTGAAAGGGAAATGTATATCCCATAGATCCCTTGTCCTTCAAAACGATATGTGAGGGTGGGCCATGGTGGCTCGGCAGGCAGAGTTCTTTCCTGCCATGCTGGAGACCTGGGTTCATTGCCCAGTGCCTGCCCATGCAAAAAAAATAAATAAATAAAAATAAACAAACAAAAAAACGATATGTGGGTGTCTCTCTATCTCTCTAGCTCCTTCCTGTAGGAACCCCATACTTATCTGGGGCTTTAATGATGATCCCCTGGCATCTCCAAAATTTGGACCGTCATTGACTAGCCACCGCTTAACACTTCCTTAGAGTTTGGGGGAGGGGGGACGTGGTACATAGTCCGGGAATCAAGCCTGGGTCTCCCTCTAAGGAAGGCGAGCAACATTCCTTAGATTTTTAATACTTTTTATTTCAGAATAATTGTGACCTTACAAAAAATGTTCCAAAAATAATCGAGTGCTCCCATGTACCCTTTGTTCATTACCAATTTTTAATATTTTATTACTTGTTTTATCTTATCCTCTCTCAATAGAGATAGCGATAGATAATAGATGGAAATAGATTTGCTACATTTGTTTTATCATATTCACTATAGATATAGAGACAAGATATATAGAAATAGGTATTTCCTATAGATACAGATATACACACATATATGAATGCATTTTAATTTCCTAGGCTGCTCAAGCAAATACCATGAAATGACTTAAGTTAAACAATGGGAATGTATCTGTTTATAAGTTTTGAAGCTAAAAGAAAGGCCAAATCAAGGCCCCATAAGGCCATGCTTTCTCCCCAAAGACTGTGGCATTCTGGGGCTGGCTGCTGGCAATTCTTAGTCCTTAGTTTGTCATGTAGCAACGCACATAGTGGCCTCTGTTTAGATTTCATTGATTTCCGCTTCTCACTTCTTTGGTTTTTTCTTTCTCTCTGTCTGAATTTCACTCCACTTATAAAATACTCTAGTGATAGGATTAAGGCCCATTCTGACTGAGTTGGCCACACCTTAACTGAGTAAGCACATCAAAAGGTCCTACTTACAATGGGTTCAAACAGAAATGGGTTAAATTTAAGGACATGTTTTTCTGGAGCTTCAACCATCACAGTATGTACACACACACACACACACACACACACACACACACCTATACTCATACATTGTATATTTGGAAGTGGGGTGAATGTTATTTTTTTTCTCTGAGCCTTTTGACAGTAGAGTGCACATACGTTGTCTCTTTATCTCTTAAGATATCAGTGTGCATTGCCCAAGGATGAGGATATTCTGTTACCAAACCACAGTTCATTTATCAATTCAGGAAATGTAACAATGATAAAACACTTTAATCTACAGACCTTATTCCTATTTTGTCAATTGTCCAAAAGCATACTTTGCAGCATTTTTCTCCTCCAGTATGGGATCCAGATCAGGTTCACTCATTGCAATTAGTTGTGTTTGTTTAGTCTCATTTAACCTCTAACATTTTCTTGGCTATTCTTTATCATGATGCTGACATTTTTGAAGAATATCAATCATTTATTTTCTAAAGTTACTCAAAGTGGATCTGTTTTATGTTTCTTTGTGATTAGATTCAGGTCACGTACCTCTGGCCAGAACTCTACGTGGTGGTGACATGTCTTTCTCGGGATATCACATCTGGAGGCTCTCAATGCCCACTCCTGCTCTTTGGGATGCTAATTTGATCACCTCATCAAGGCTTTGTTTGGCTTCTTCACTGCGCAGTTAGTGTTTTTACCCTTGCAATTAATAAAAAAATCGATATGGAGACATTTTGAAACTGTGTGAATGTTCTTCCCTAAATTAGAAATCCATTGATGCTTTTTGTCCAAATTTGTCTTTATTATGATGGTTGCAAAAGTTAGCTAAAAGGCATGCTTTAATCGATGGTCTGAAGTAGAACACTTGTTATTCTTTAATCACTGTAGAGGACATTGACTCATCAGAGCCTCTTTCCCTCTTTACTTTCTAGGAAGTACTTTCTGGAACTTTAGACCCCAAATCTCGCCTGGTCGCAGGAAAGAAAGCACTTGGGAGGTGTTTATTTCTCCAGATAGGCGTGGGTGTTCCAAGGAGCTATGAAATGACTATCCTAAGCACAGATTGGGGCTCTTACTTCAGGTAGGTAGAGTATGCATTTTAAGAAGCTCGTGTGTTACAAAGGGGCCTCTTAATACTGAGCTCCAAAAGCAAAGCCATGTTATCTTTAACTTTGAGTTCCAGGGGTGTTGGATATTTTAAAAAGCCCCCTCAAGTGGTGCATTATTTAATTTGAAGAGGCATTTGTGGATGATTATTAGTTTACGCATCTCTTATATATAGATAAACAAGTATCTCCATTTTCCTTGGAGAGTTCCAGTTTTGGGAATTGCCCTGCATAATTGATAGCCCCCTTCATTCTCAAAAGTGACCTCCTTAGAAGATAAACTATCTTATCACCTTACTTCTATGCTTCGTTTTCAATTAAATATCTAAGTACTTATTCCAGGTCTACAATATTTTTTCCAAACTGGAAATAACTTTGCATTTTTTCCCTAATTATAAGAACAATTCATCTTTTTTTTTTTTTAACATGTAAAGACAACCAGAAAATAAAGAGGCATGGAGAGGAAAAAGAAAACTCACACACAAGTCCATATATGAGTTCTTTCTATTTGTGACATTGCTTTAGCTGAGAACCACTTTCATATCCATTTTCCTGTTTGATTTTCATAAGCACACCGTCATATAGCCAAGCAGGGAGTGTTATTTTCTCTGTTTTACAGTCAGTTACTGAGACTAAGGAAGCTCAATACCAAGTAACGTGCCTTGAAAACGCATTCTCTCCACAGTATCACATCACCTAAGAGGCACATATGGAGGAAACTGCACTGCAGCAAGCACGACCCTAATAATGGCTAATGTCTTTGGTTTCATACCAGGCACCTGCCTTTAGAGCTCTAAATCTTCTGAGGAGCTTGGGACTAATAGATAAATTGATGCTTACAGAGCATAAGCATCTTGTCCAGCATCTCCCAGCTCATAGGTGACAGATTTGGTCCTCGGACCCAAACTTCCTGGCTCCTGTGCCTCAGCTCAGACCTGTGCTCTAGGCATGAGACATTTTAAAAATTCAATTGCGTTGAGCGTACGTGCAGAAAAAGGCACCCATTTCAAGTGTATAGTTACATTAATTTCTGACAAATGTAAACGTGATGTGACCATCCCAGAATTGATCGATATTTTGAACATTTCTGTACCCCAGAGTTTCCGGTCAATCCCCACCTCCACTCCTGCCCCTAAGGAGCCATTGGTCTACTTTCGGCTCAGTTTTGCCTGTTTTAAGAAGTTCACATAAGTGGGATCATACTGCACCCACTCTCTAATGCCTGGCTTCACTTTCTCAGCATAATGCTTATAAGATTCAATCATGTCATTCCTTTTGTTTTGTGGAAGTAGAACTCTGTGGCATGAATATGCAACAATGTATTTACAATTCACCAGTTGATAGGGAATTTGAGTTGTCTGGGGGATGTGGGCTGCTGAGAGCATCTCTGAGCAAGTCTTTGCATGGACACATGCTTTCATTGCTCTTGGGCAAACACCTAGGTGTGAAATTGTTGGATCACCCACATTATGTTTTAAGGTATCATTTTATAACATTCTGCCCTTTGTTCTTAGCAACAATCCTATGAGATAGGTATAGAATAGCATTTTCTGATTGAAAGGCTCCAAGCAGTGAACAGCTGATTTGAAACTGAGGAAGGAATTTCCAGGGTTTCCTCACTTGCATTTTACTCACATATGAGTACATAAGAACATTCCTTTGGAAACAGATGCTTCAGAGCAAATCCTCCCATCACAAATTAGCTCAGCATTCCACGCAATTCCACAGAAGAGACTGGTACATGTTCATGTTAGTTTCTAGAGATACATATGTCCCTTCTGCTGAAGGATTGCTTTAATTTGCCCATTTTTTAATGTTTCATTCACAGTATTATAAATATTCTGTCCTTTTTTCTTTGCATCTGGTGCTCTCCCCTTCACTTCTCTCCTTAGCAGAGCTTGGTTTATTGGGTTCATAAATGAGAAATGTCAAGCATTAGTTCTTCTTAAGAAAAGAAAAGCGCATTTCTTCTCATTCCATCAAGTTAAGTTCAGCTCCTCGGATAGATAGAATTACACCAAGCAATCCCAGTCAGGAAGAAAGAAATCAGCACTGCAGACAAAATCCCCATTTGAACAGGGAGGGAAGAGAATAGACGAGAAAGAAATGGAAGCTTTCCTTTTTGCATTCCCATTTCTGCTTTAAGGGGTTTCTGCTCAAATCCCATTTAATTCTTCAGCCTGATTTATTTCCTCCTATCCTATCTTCCTTGTACCAGCACTTGGTGCTGAAGACCAGGGCCCCAACCCAGCACTGAGGTGCAAAGGGAGGGTGTTGGGGAAGGAGCAGCAGGTGTTATAGAGACCGAGACCTGGTGGTGGGTCTTTCTCCGAGGGTCTTTCAGTTCTGGAAAAGAACTTGCCACAACTCTACGTTTACTCTGAACTCTTACACCTGAATGGTTTAAATGGTTTCCGACTTCTCTACACCCAGCCCCACAGTTGACTCCTTGTCAGAAGCACTGAGGATGCCCATCAATAATTTACAGCCTTTAAGTGTTTAAACTCTCCTCTTCCTGGAACACAGGCTTACCTGGTAGCACGGATTTTTCTCAGAAGCCCATTCTCAGATTAACCAGTACTCACTGCTCACTCTCCAATTACCACCATTTAACTCCCACTTAAATGCACTGCAATTTTATCATCATCACAAAGCAAGTTTTTGTAATTATAGATTTATAAAAGACAGTCAACTAGTCCCGTATTAAGACATTCTGGAGGATTCAATGAGTGTACTTCTGGTTAAATGTATCTGTGGGTTTGTTTTGTCATTGTTGCTATTGTTGTGGTGGTGGTGGTGGTGATGGTGTGTGTGTGTGTGTGTGTGCTTCCTCTTTATCTTCTAGAACAAAGCAGCCTGTTTCATTGCTTGCATTTTCAGCTTAGAGTAGACCAGATTGTAGTCACTATTAACAGGTCCCTTAGTCACATTTTCTTTTCAATCTCTACTGATCCATGACATCATGTGGCTGGATATTGTAAAAGTAGAGCCAGGCAATACTAATTCTGCTAGTCCCTGGCAGAAAAACATCCTGAATATCCACAACAAGAACAAACAGGCAGGACGTATAATCGGTGCCAGAGTCTTTCCTCACTGCCTAGAGCCAATTCTCCTGGAAACATTGGCTCCTTCGCTCCCCCTGCTGAAGAGCTGCTGCTGTCCAGGCAGAAGGTTGCCAGATTTAGCAAATAAAAATATAGGACGTCCAGTTAAATTTAAATTCCACGTATCAACTTTTTTTTTTTTTTTTAGTATGTCTATGTCCCAAATATAGCATGGCACATACTGATTCAAAAAAAAATAAGTTGATTGTTTATCTGAAATTTAAATTTAACAGGGCACCCCATCAAGCAGATATGCCCAAACCTACCCAAAGAATTCCTCAGAAAAGCCTCCAATCTGTGGTCAATTCTTGGACTGAGTATCTAACTGGATTTAAATAATAATGATCAAAAACATAATTTAATTGAGTTTTTATTTTTATGGGCTAGACTCTCTGCTAAGTGCTTTCTCTACTTTGTCTCATTCATCCTTATGGTCCCTTTACGACATCGGTTATGTTGTTAGGTTATGTTGTCATCTCCATTCTACAGAGGAGGAGAAAGGAGGTAGAGAGAGGTGAGATCAGTTGCCCAGGGCTCTGACCCATCCACCGCACCCTCAAGCCCCTGCACTTAACCTGCTACATTGCCCCTCTTGCTGCATCACTCCTTCCTCTTAAATTGTCGCCACTGAGTAGTAATATAACCAAAAGAGAACCATGGATGAATCCCCTCCCATATGAGTCAGCCCCTGCAATTGCTTCTCAGTAGAGATTTAAACACGTGAAGCACCCATCCAGCAAAGGGGTGCATAAAATGATGACACCAGCAGTTCTCAGACATTAGTCTGCAACAGACACACCTGGTTCCCAGGTAATACTGTCCCCAGTTAATGCTGGTGCTAGTGGTCCTGGGACCACACTTTGAAAATGACTGGCTCAGAGCACAGGTAACGCTGGTGCTAGTGGTCCTGGGACCACACTTTGAAAATGACTGGCTCAGAGCACAGGCTTAGAGCAAGCTGCCCTGTATTTGTATTTCAGACCAGCCACCTGGTATCTGTACAACTTTCACACATGACTTAATCTCTCTGTGCCTCGGTTTCCACACCTGTAACATATAGGCAATGACAGTACTACACCATAGAAATGTGACTGAGCTTACATGGGATACTACATGTAAATTGCTTGGCACTGTAGCTGATACTCAGAAAAAAAGCTTTTTAAAGAAGATCTTATTATTTGATCATTGAAAGAGCACTTAAAGTCCCTGAGAGAAAGTAGAACTGGATTCGAGATTCTTCTGCATTATGTACTATCTCCATGGTCCAGTCCCTCAATTCTCCTTAAATATAAAATAAGGTTCAAGGTCTAAGGTAAGTTAGAATGCAGAGTAACAGAAGATAGTATGTATTCTAGACCTTCAGCTACTGCATGAGCGCAGACAGAGAGGTTTATTATGTCTAGAACCTAAGTTTTCCATAACAAATAATCTAAATCAACCTCTCTGGATAGCTCATTTAAACAACCCAAAATCCTAGAGTCCAGGAATGAGGTTTTGTAATTCTTGATAGCTTAATAAAATACCAGAATATATCTCAGACTATGGTGGACTGATAATTTAAAAGTATTGGTAGAGTGCCTCGAGGATCTGAGGGCGAAAAATATATAGATATATGGAACTATTAAATTATCCCATCTGGGAAATCCCAGGTACCATCTCAACCATTGAGGACTCCCAAGAAAATTGGCCAAGCCCTGGATTTTGAGGCTTTCCCTTATGAATCTTATTTCTGTAGGGGAGAAGATAAGACTACCTATAATGACACCTAAGATATGCTTCCAGGAAAGCTCTTTGTTGCTAGATGTGGCCTCTCTCTCTTTCTCTCTCTAAGCTCAACTCTGCAAGGAAAATTGTTGCATTCTCCCCTACATGGTACAAGCCATTCAGGGGTGAAAATCTCCCTGACAAATGGGGCATGACTCCCAGGAATGAGTCTGGCCCTGCCACTGTGGGATCAACACTGCCTTCCTGACCAAAAGGGGGAAAAGAAGTATCATAAATCAAGACATCAGTGGCCAAGAGAGATCAAATAGAGTCAAGAGGCTATTCTGGAGGCAGCTCTTATGCAATCTTCAGTCAGATAGTGCTAATTGCCATGGTTTGCTAAATCCCAATCAACATCACTCTTGTTGACTCTTAAGAATACCTAGGGTTCAAACTGAGACTCTATAAAGGTTTCATGCACTAGGTTTGCCTTCTTGGAATATATAATTCCCAGAGGGTTCCTAGGTCAGATAAATCCTGAAATTCAGAGCGACCAGCCTCTCCAGGATTATCAATTAATTATATCCTCCCATCCTTTACTGTGGACACCCCTTCTCAAGAAGAAAAAGTCAGAATAGGCATTGCTCAAAGATCCCTATAGATTGGGAGAAGGATTATAGGAGAAGGAGGTGGTATAACAAAGAAAATGGGACTTAATAAATGAGTATGGCTGCTGAATCACTATATCAATATTCATTCGAGTTTTTGGTGTTTTAGAGCAGCTAGAAGAAAAATTGGAGATGGTAGAATGGTAGCCTATGACAAACTCTGGGATCTGTTCTGTAACTACTGCTTTGAAAATTACTGGTTTTTTTCTTTCTTTCTTTGTTTTGTATCTATGTTATATTATAAAATAAGTTTTTTTTTAAATAGGGCTCAGCATTCCTTTGTTTAAACCATCAGAGTACTGGAGAGAGGAGGTATGCCCCTGCCTGGCCTGAATGCTTTGATTTCCTGCTTTCGTTGGAGTACTAATTCTACCCGATTTCAAGAATTATCATAAAGCTACAGAAACCCAAACAGTGTGATATCAGTGTATGGATGGACAAATAAAGCAATGGAACAAAAGAGAAAGTTCAGAATTAGAACCACACAAAAATGGTCAATTTAATTTCGACATAGGTCCAAAGACAATCCAATGAAGAAATGATAGTTCCAGTCCTCCGAATGGAGCTGGAACAATCAGATATTCATATGCAAAACCAAAAATAAACTACAATTCATACCTTGCATCATATATAAAATTAACTCAAATGGATTTCAGACCTACATGTACAAACTAAAATTATAAAACTGCTAGGAGGGTGTGCCGGTTTGAAAGGATTTATGTACCCTAGAAAAGCCATGTTTTGATCCTAATGGAGTCTTGTGGAGGCAGCCATTTTTTTTTTTCATTCCTTTTCAGCACTGTATGTTGGAAACTTAATTAGATTATCTCCATGGAAATGTGACTAGCCCAATTGTGGGTATTTACTTTTGATTGGAGGGAGATGTGACTCCACCAGTTCCACATGGGTCTTGATTAGTTTTCTGGAATATTTTAAAAGAGAAAACATTTTGGAGAAAGCCATGAGAACCATGAGAGCCCATGCATCCAGAGACCTTTGGAGATGAGGAAGGAAAATGCCCCTGGGGGAGTTTCATGAAATAAGAAGACTGAAGAGAAAGCTAGCAAACTTCACCATGTTTGCCATATGTCATTAGAGTTGAGAGAGAAACCCTGAACTTCATTGGCCTTTCTTGATTTAGGGTAACCCCTTGTTGATGCCTTAATTTGGACTATTTTATAGACTTGCTTTAATTGGGACATTTTCACAGTCTTAGAACTGTAAACTAGCAAATTAATAAATTCCCCCTTATAAAAGCCATTCCATTTCTGGTATGTTGCATTCCAGCAGCTAGCAAACTAAAACAGGGGAGAAGACATGGAAGTAAGTCTTTGTGACTTTGAGTAAGGCAAAGATTTCTTAGATAAGACAACAGAAAAGGAAAATATAAGAGAACAAAGAGTTAACTTGTGGTCAATAACTACCACGACAAACCCATTCAACCCTCAGCTTTCACCCACTTGTCCACTACTTAAGATGGACGAGAGACAAGTTCTCAGAGAGCTCCTGTTATTCTCCACATTGCAGGATTCTGTGGCATTCACATCACATTGGGAGCTTGGCTCAAGACAAATGAAAACACAGCCGAGCATCCACTGGTTGGAGGCTGCCATAGCCCAGCCCCACTCACAGGTGTGCTTTCTGTCTGCAGACAAAGCCTGGTCAAGGTCCCCACTGCTGCCAAGAAATCTCAGCAAAGGAAATGAGGTGTGCTGGAAGCAACTCCTCACAGCATTGACTTCCCCCATTGCAAGTTCCATTCCACCCCTGCTGCCACCGATCACCCCCAGTGTGGGTGCCACTGCTAAACATGGAATCGCAGATCCCATCTTTGCCAGGGGTCCACCAGCCAATGGCATGGAAAACATAGGCTCATTTCCAAGGTGCTAATTCCATGCATATGGTTGTGGGGAAACTCACATCCCTACTAATGAGAATGTAAATGTTGCTGCTGTCACCCAGGTCTTGCCTTGCTCTGCTAGAGGCTCTCAGAGAGCCCATTTTTCATCATTGTTGTCACCATCCTGAATTCCCATGCCCCGGGGGATTAATTCATGAGCTTCCCTGTGATTTACAGTAGCACAATTTGTTGTGTATATGGAGCACAATGACTCGCTGGTCTCTGGCTAAAAGGGCTGATTTACAGCCCTGTGCCAGCACAGGTCGTGCTGTTTCCTGGGGAACACACTCTTAATAGCCTGTGCACCTGGCCCTGTCAGAGAAGGAAAGGTGAAAGCTCTTTAATGATTTTCAGCAAATTTCTTTTCCTACCAAGGCAGCATGTTATTTTGGCTCAGATGGGTGGGCTTGCTTTCTTTCAGCAATGGAAAAGTTTTACTCAGAAATAAATGCATGCATTCACATTGATTTGCTGAGATCATTTTGGGAAATTATGAACTGGTAACTTACTAGACAGGAAAAAGGGATATGAAATGTAACTTGGATCAAAATTCTGGTTCTCAGTGAAGAGCTTGTAAAGGGTCAGTGGGCAGATACTAGAAAGCATGTCCATTTCATACTTGAGGACACTGAGGCCCAGAGGAGAGGTGACTACCCCGAGACCGCCCTGCTGGTCACTGACAGACCAGTGCCCTGACACTCAGGCCTACACTTCACAGCGTTCCTGGGAAGTAGGATTGATGATTCAGCAAATCAAAAACAG
>PVIY010042801.1:0-20725 GCA_004026745.1 Myrmecophaga tridactyla | reverse complement strand
TGGGTGTGTGCTTCCGGTCCTAGGAATTCTGCTGTTTGCATGGAATATTCTATTTTTCTCAGGAAGCATTGTTTCCTCGCAGTCTTGGGTACCGCACTATATGTCCCATAACCAGTAAACCTTTGCCCCAGGTTAACTGATGTGACTGTTTTCCTTCAGTGTTTTGTGGAAAAGGTCTGTGAGCTGCATTCTGCATGCCGGGTAAGCTTGTAGCGAGAATCCTGGTACATCCTTCAGGCTACCATCAGACAAATAGGCACAGACATATGTGTTCCCATATGCATATGAGGATTCTCTCCTTCTTCTAAAACTAGGGCCAGGGACCAGCACTGGGATGAAGATTGGGATGAGACCACTCAGGGTACTGTGAGAGCCTGCCATTTTTAAGTTGCCCTTTTTCTGAATTAGTTGTTTATACTGTTGCTGTAAACCTATTTCTGCAACTTTGAGGAACTGGTTCTTCCAGCTCAAGTATGTTGCACATAGCTTCATTGGGAGCACAGAGACAAGTCCGTGAATAGACAGTGGTAGAAATTCAAATTGTAATCTGAATTGAACAAAGATATCATCAGGGAAATTAGAAACTCTGGAGTTAAAATAGAGGAGGTAGCTAAAGATGGTAAGGATAGGTGAAATATCATATAGGTTTAGTCATAAAAATAAGAGTCACCAGCCAAGAGGAGGAGTGTGCTAGAGAACATAAATATTTAAGTAAATATGATGATCTCTTCTCTACTTGATCATGATTTGTAAATTAACCACCTAAAATCTGCGTTCCTGCATTTCCAGGAACTTTTACAACAGTAGAGGATTCCTAGGTACTTATGAAATGGCTAAAAAAAAGTGGGCTGTTTTGGAGGAGTAAAGAAAATGGAAATTTTTTTACACTGTGTTTGTCTTACATAATCAGTAAGGTCTCAATTTTAAATATATATTAAAGTTTTTGCTACTTATTTTATTGTTTTAAATTTCAACTTGCAATTTTGTGTTCCAGAATAAAAATCAATTTCTAGGGCTAAAACAAATAAATACCTAAATATTTTCCCTTTCTTCCTTTTAAATTACATGTAATGTTTTCATTTGCTATTTTTAGAGAATCTGGAAAAAGAATCCAAAGAGAAAGAAGAGAAAATAAATAAGATAAAAGTAGTTGCTATGAAGGCAAAGAAAGAACTTGATTCTAGCAGAAAAGAGGTAAAATACCTTCTAAATGAAAGATTTAGGAAACTTATATTTTACGAAATCAGGAATTTTTTGTCTGTCAAGAACTCTTAACTTTAATTTTCTATTTAAAATAGGCCCAGACTCTAAGGGAAGAACTCGACTCTGTTCGATCAGAAAAGGATCTTTTGTCTACTTCCATGAGAGATCTTATTCATGGAGCAGAAATATATAAGGTACAAATAGTTGTTTTAATTATTAATAAGTTGCATTCATAATGTCTAAATTAAGAAATTTAGTGGAAATGTAAATTTGTTGTCTGTAAAACAATCACCTATATTTTCAGTGAATTTTTTTTTTTGAATGTGTGTGTGCAATGTATATCCTTCAGGTACCAAGATTTTAAGTGGCTGAGCTTTAAATACTGCCCTTAAACTATTGTTTTTAAAAGAAAAATTCTATTTTCTTTTAAAAAGGAGACTTCCTAATAATATCATTAACAAAAAGGGTTGTCATTATTACTGTTATTATTTAATACTGTTTTGACCTAGTGAATAGACTTGAACCTTAATTAAGAGGTATGCTTACTTAGGCAGTACAGATACTAAAATCGGAATGATACAGAGATTAGCACGGCCCTTGTACAAAGATGACATGCAGATCCATGAAGCATTCCACATTTTAAAAAGAGGTCTAACAGGAGGGTAGAAGCATTGTTATTTGGAGGCGATGTGCTTGTATATGCTATCTGAATAGGTAACATGAGAATTCACAGTAAAAATATTAGAAATAAAAATAAAGACAGTGCAGCAAAATCACTCAGTGCAAGATAAATATCATTACCATTTATTCATTCATTTATTCAGCAAGAATTTACACAACCTTGCTGTGTTCTGAGTACTAGCAAGATAGTGGTCAACCAAATAGACTAAGTTCCTGTCTCTTAGTATTTAAATTCCAGTGGAAATAACAGGTAAACAAAAATATATATTCAAATAGTGGCATGTATAGGTATATGCTGTGTAGAAAGTTAAAGGTGAGTAAGGAGAGCGAGCAGTGGTCAAGTGGGATTTGGTGGTATGGTAACTTGGAGTTATATGAAGCCCTGAAAAACATGTTCTTAATTTTAATCTGTTCCAGTGTGTGTAAACCCATTGTTTTTGTTTTATTTTGTTTTTTCCTTTTAAGAGATTTTCTTTCTTTATTTTTTTTTTTTTACTTTTTTATTGTATAATATACCATATAAAAAAGAAATAAAAAAGCTATTGTTTTCGAAGCACTTTTCAACAAATAGTTACAGGACACATCCCAGAGTATGTCATAGGCTACCATGCAGTCCTCTCAGATTTTTCCTTCTAACTGCTCCAGAATATAGGAGGCTAGAAGGCATGAATGTTTTTTTATCATCACAGTCGACTTTTTTCCCTTCTTTTTTTTGTGAAAAATAACATATAAACGAAAAAGCAATAAATTTCAAAACATAGCACCACAATTTCAGAACATATTTCAGAGTTTGGCATGGGTTACAATTCCACAATTTTAGATTTTTACTCCTAGCTGTTCTAAGATACTGGAGACTAAAAGAGATGTCAGTTTAATGATTCAGCAATCATAGTCATTTGTTAAATCCTTTCTTCTCTGCATAACTCCCCCATGACCTTTGATCTTTCTGTCTTTCTCTTTAGAGGTGTTTGGGCTACGGCCATTCTAACTTTTTCATGTTGGAAAGGTCTGTCAATGATAAGGAGTAAGGAGATGGAAGTAGCTGATGTTCTGGAGAGACTGGGCCCTCTAGGTTTCATGACTTACTTGGACCTGGGACCCCTCTGGAGGTTGTAGGTTTCTGGAAACTTACCCTAGTGCATGGAACCCTTGTGGAATCGTATATATTGCTCTAGGTGTTCTTTATGATTGGCTGGAATGTTCCTGGTTGGGGTTTGGCAGGTTATGATAGGTAGCAATGTCTAACCGAAGCTTGCGTAAGAACAACCTCCTGAGTACTCTCTCGACTCTTTTTGAACTCTCTCTGCCACTGATACTTGATTTGTTACACTTCTTTTCCCCTCTTTTGGTCAGGATGAAATTATTGATCCCACAGTGCCAGGGCTGGATTCATCCCTGAGAGTCATCTCCCACATTGCCAGGGAGACTTTCACCCCTGGATGTCATGTCCCACATAGTGGGGAGGGCAATGATTTCACTTGCAGAGTTGGGCTTAGAGAGTGAGGCCACATCTAAGCAACAATAGAGGTCCTCCAGAAGTAACTCTTAGGCATACCTATAGGTAGTTCAAGCTTCTCCACTACCTATGTAAGCTTCACAAGAGTAAGCCTCAGGATTGAGGGAAACATTTGGGTTTCCTTGAATTTTGACACAATATCAGGGGATTCCCTGATGATAAGATTGTAAACCCATTCTTAATAGAACCTTCTGATGAGGTTACTTTAGTTAAGGTCTGGCTCAACTGAATCAGTATGGGTCTTAATCCTATTACTGAGCCCTTTAAAAAAGGGCACTCAGTGAGAAGCCACAGGAAACAGTCAGAAGCAGAACATGGAGGAGAAAGAAGATGACACTGCTGTGTGCATTCCCATGCAACAGAAAAGCCAAGGAACCCCATAGTTTGCCAGGTAGCTCAAAAGATACCAACCCTGCAAGGGTGGAAGCCTTCTCGCCTCTGAAACAGTGTGCCAGTAAATTCCTGTTGTTAAGCTAATCCATTGTATGGTGTTTATTTTAGCAGCCAGGAAACTAAAACAGTTTGTGGAACCAAAAAGTGGGGTGCTGCAATGATAAATATCGAAAAATGTGGAAATGGCTTTGGAATTGGTAATGGGTAGAGACTGGAACAACTGTGAGGCATTGATAGAAAAAAATATAGATTGCTCTTAAGAGATTGTAGAAATACAGATGTTTAAGGTGCTACCAATGGAGTTTTAGAAGGAAATGATTAATGTGTTATTGGAAACTGGAAGAAAGGCGATCCTTGTTGTAAAGTGGCAGAGAACTTGGTGAAATTGTGTTCTCATGTTGGAATGGAAGGCAGAACTTGAAAGCAATGAACTTGAGTAGCTGAGGGGATTTCCAAACTAAGTATAGATGGTGCAGCCTAGTTTCTTCTTGCAGCTCATAGTAAAATGTGAGAGGAAATGCTAAGAACTAAACTCCTTAGCAAAGGAATCAGCATTTGCTGATTTTTCTTTTTTAATTGAGAAATCTTCACACACATACAGCCCAACCATAGTATACAATCAGTGGCTCACAGTATCATTACATAGTTGTGTATTCATCGCCATGATCAACTATTTCCTGATTTTGAAAAGTCTCATCCTGTCAGGTAGTATGCTCTGAGACTAAGGCCAGAAGCAGCTCATCGGGGACCCCAGTGAGCTTTTAGGAAATGAGTTCCCAGAGGATAGGGCACCATGTGAGAGTTTAACTGAACAAACCTTTGCTAAAGAAAGTGAGGCCGAACGTGTCCAGTCAACCATTTCAGTGGGAGTCAGGATTGGAAATGAAGTTGCCCAGTATGGATCTGTGGAAAGTTCTGCTGTCTGGTGGTTTGGATCCACTTGAATTGCAAATGAAGCCGAGAAGTTTTTTCTAAATTCATACGAACAGAACCACTGCCATCATTGACTGAAGGGACAAAAGTGAAGGAAGAATTACTTCAGGGGCAGACCGTGAAAGCAAAGGTCTGGATTGAATGGATTTCTTTGGGCCAAAAGAGCAGGCCCACATACATGTGTGGAAAGGGTGGGTCCACCCCTGTGCTTGGTGCGGGGCAAGTCTTGTTCCCTGTTGTGCAGGGAGAATGTCACACCCAGTGCTCAGAGTTGGTGGGGCCCATGCTCCAATATTTGGGGAGATCATGGCCACTGCACGAGCTTCAGACTGTTCCATCAGCCCAGTAGACAAAGTATCAAACTACAGATGGCTCTTAGACCTTGAGATCTGATGAAGTTTGCCCTGCTGAGTTTCAGACTTGTTTGGGACCTGTGACCCCTTGTTTTCATTCCAGTTTCTTCCTTCTGAAATGGGATCAGGTTTCACAGGTCCATCAGACAGGAGTTTCGCCTAGGATGGACCATACCCATAACTAATTTTGTGGAGACTTTGGACTTAGCATTGTTCTAAAATGCTTTTAGGCTTTGGTGATGTTGTGATGGAATGAATCCATTTTGTATGTGGGAAGAACATGTTGTTTTTGGGTCTAGATGGTGGACTGACGTGGCTCGTACCCCGTAAAAAACTTGTTCTTAATTTTAATCTTTCCCTGTGGGTGTGAATTCATTATAAATAGGACATTTTGATGAGGTTCCTTCAGTTAAGGTGTGGCCCAACTAAATCAGAATGGATTTTAATCCTATTACTGGAGGCCTCACAAAGACTACACAGAAAGAAGCCAGGGGTAGCAGCCAAAAGCTGGAAGTAAAGGGAACCTGGAAGAAAAAGGAGATAATGCTGCCGCATACATTGTCATAGAATGGAAAAGCCAAGGAACCCCAAGGATTGCCAGCTAGCCTGAAGATACTGACGCTAGAGGAAAGCAAGCCTTGTAGCCTCTGAAACCATGAGCCAATAAATTCCTGTTGTTAAGCCAACCAATCATTGTATGGTATTTGTTTTAGCAGCTTAGTAACTGAAACAGATGGAAAGAATAAAATCCCAAAGGAGCCAAAAAATAGAATTTTAAGAAAAGGCTTAATGAGAAGTTTGGGCACTTAATGAAGGAAACTGTAAAATGACTTTAGGATGACTGCATATTATTTGAAATATCAGTTCTTACACCTGATTTACAAGTTCTAAAATAATTTCATTAAAAATTCTAGGCTTTTATTTTTGGTGGGAAGATCTTAATAATTATCCTGAATTTCAAATGGAAAATAAGATAGCAAGAATGAATATTTTGAAAATGAAGAAAAGCGACATCTTTCTATACCAGAAACTAAAACTTACTGTGGAGCTGTAATAAATAAGCATCAGACAGATTTATGTAACAAAGTGATAGAGATTTCTGTATAACAGAAAACAGATTCATATCTGCCATACTCTCTTCCTAGCACTTTACATTTTTAACGCATTTAATTTTGAAAACAGACCCATGAGGTAAGTATGTTCTTAGCATCCCCAGCTTACAAGTGAGAAATCCGAGACAAATGGAGGTTTAGGAACTCTTTCAAAGTCACAGAGTCAAAATTTGGATTTGGTCAGTCTGGTTCCAGATTTGTTCTCTTAGAACCATGCTATTTTGACCCAGTAAGAATGTTTTTTTATTTTGGTATGCTGTATGGTGGGAGTCACATTTCATTCTTCTTCCATGTGAGTATCCCCTTATTGCAGCACCATTTTGCTGAATTTTGGGTTGTTTGGTTTTTCATTTGTTTGAAAAGTGCATAGGCCGGGAATTAAACTCGGGTCTCCTGCATGGCAGGCAAGAATTCTACCACTGAATTACCCTTGTACCCCCTTGACCCAGTAAGAATTTTAAACAAATAAACCAATAAAGAAGAAACTAGAAAACTATTTGGGAAAACTTTAGTTAGATTCTTACTTCACACCATACATCAAAATATATTCTGGATTGATTAAAGAGTGTTGTCAAAATGAAAGCATTTTTTAAAAACTTGGAATAAAGTTCTTGATCATTTAACTGAGTTCTGGATAAAAAGCAATTTACAAAATTTAGAAAATCACAAAAGGTTTCTAGATTGAGCTGTATAAAATATAAAATATGTATGAAAATATCACAAAAGATTCATATCCTTACTATTTAAAGAGGGCTTATAAGTCCTTTTCTATTTTAAAACCACTTATTCAATTGAATAAGTATTTATTCAATACTTATATAAAAATCATTATGTAACTATATGCTTAGTTTTCTATGAGCCAGTTATAGCAGGAACTTTTCTAAGTTTTAAAAGATACCCTATAATTGAATTTAGTAACTTCCTCCTGAGGTAGACCATATATACCCATTGTTTAGAAAATATTTTTTTTTGATTATAAAATTTTCTCAACCTTTGGGCAAGCTGGAGATTCCATTAAAAAAAAACAGGGTTTAAGGTGTGTTTAGGAGAGTTGGGTTCTTTGAAAAACAGCTATGTAACTGAACTCAATTAGGTTTCTCAGGGAGCATCATTATTAAGATCCTCAGTACTTTTGTAGGTCACTTCTGAATTTGGCTAGACATTTTCTTTTTTTCAATGTCCGTATTGCTTATGGTGATAGTTTTTATTTTTTAATATTTTGAAAGATCTGTACTTGCAAGAGTCCTGAAAAGTTGCTTGTAAGCTTCAGCACATTCTACAAGGAAAGCTGACCATTGTATTCATGCATTCAGTTTGGTACCAAGGCTCTCTTTAGGAGTAACACTGGATTAAAGTCAGAATTTCCTGTAGGAAGCCATTATGTATTAGAGTCAGCCTCAGTATATCAATTCAGTTTTTGCACCTGAGTTGATTGTTGACAACTACTGGACCATAATGAGTAAAAATGAATAGAGTTAGAAAGACTCTAAGAGAATAAGGGAGCTCTGATCTTTAGAGTTATAGGAGCTAACTCATATAAAACGAACACGGTGTCTTCTCTATATGGAAAAGAAAAAACATTAAGGATTTCCCAGCCTGGTATTCATATTGCTGGAAGTAACAGAATCCTCAGTCTAATAAACAGACAAACAAAACAGAACCAATTAATAAACCAGGTTCTAGATTCCCAGTTCCTGTCTTCTGCCACTCAAATAGAGTCACTAAAATGATAGATCATAAAATTGAAACTCAAATCTAATGCTGAGCCAACAAGGTGGGCAAATAATTGACCACGTGTAAATTAGTAACAAAATCAGATTTGACCCAGAATTGTATTTCACGTGCAGGAGCCTAAAAGCTCGGTTACCACATGTGAAACTTAACAGAGGAGCCACAGGAAAGTTAGCCAAGAACTAAAGGGATTCAGGTCCATATGAGGTCCACTTCCAGGCTCCACAGTTCTGTTGGCTGTGATGGTAGGAAGCAGGTTAGCTGTAACTTGGTGTGACTTATAGAAAAAACTGTCAAAGAGAACTTAGAAACGCTTCATTAATTATTTTGCACACACATTAATTTTTGTGAGTAATAGTTGATGATTGTCCAGGAACAAAGGCAAAACGGTATTTATAAGGGAGAGGAGAGAGAGCAAAAACTATAGGCAGTCTGGAAACAATCTCATTTACACATTTTTGGGGATACACTGATGAGCTCATATGTAGAAAAAAGCTCAGCCTGGGCAATTGTGTTCTTGAATAGGCTAACTAATAATATATATATATAAAAACAAACGTCAGTTGTCTTTGGAGTCTCCATAAAACATTGAAAGTTTAGCTGCAGCTGTGAGAGACTTTTTATGTAATATCTTCCATTGTCCCTTTAGCACCTACCTGCATCTTATTTAATAAGGCCAAGCCTACAACATTTTCCTCATCACAATTCTTTAGGTGGAGTTTAGTTACAGGTCCAGCTTAAACTTTTTATCTTCTCTCTTAAGGTTCTGTTTAAATTTCAGAAGTTCATTTTTGTTGATTAAAATATTTAACCTTGAAATTATATTGTGATGTGGACATTTAGAATTCTCTTCCCCTTTAGTAGATCCTCACCCCTATAGTGAGTTGTAATCTAAATTATGCTAATTTTTTATCTAATGTCATGTTGGTATTCTATCAGCCTGCCATGCCAGAGACCCAGATTCAATTCCCAGTGCCTGCCCATGCAAAAAATAATAATAATAAAATAAATAAACTTCCAGGATGTACTCATGTACCTTATATCAAGGTGACTTGATGCATTCTGATCCACTGAATGCATAATAATACCCTAAAGCTAAAATGTCCTTTTGTCTTTTTGAAGAATCTTTTATTAGAATATGATAAGCAGTCAGAGCAGCTAGATATGGAAAAAGAACGTGCCAGTAATTTTGAGCATCAAGTGGAAGACCTCACAAGACAACTAAGAAATACAACTTTTCAGGTAATTTTACAATGAATAAATGCAGATATGAAAATTATGTGGCAAAAGAATTTTTTTTTTTAGTTTTTTTAAAATTTTTTTATTAATTTTTTAAAAAAATTACAGGAAAGAAACACATTCTTAATATGTGATCATTCCATTCTACATTTATAATTAGTATTTCACAATATCATCACATAGTTGCATATTCATCATCATGATCATTTCTTAGAACATTTGCATCAATTCAGAAAAAGAAATAAAAAGAACAGAAAAAAAAAACCATACACACCATACTCCTTACTCCTCCCTTTCATTGATCACTAGCATTTCAAACTAAATTTATTTTAACATTTGTTCCCCCTATTATTTATTTTTATTCCATATGTTCTACTCATCTTTTGACAAGGTAGATAAAAAAAGCATAAGACACAAGGTTTTCACAATCACACAGTCACACTGTGAAAGCTACACCATTATACAATCATCAAGAAACATGGCTACTGGAACACAGCTCTACATTTTCAGGCAGTTCCCTCCAGCCTCTCCATTTCCTCTTGGATAACAAGGTGTTATCTACTTAATGCCTAAGAATAACCTCCAGGATAACCTCTCGATTCTGTTTGGAATCTCTCAGCCATTAACACTTTGTCTCATTTCACTCTTCCCCCTTTTGGTGGAGAGGATTTTCTCAATCCCTTGATGCTGAATCTCAGCTCATTCTAGGGTTTTTCTCAATCCCTTGATGCTGAGACCCAGCTCATTCTCGGATTTCTGTCCCACGTTCCCAGGAAGGTCCACACCCCTGGGAGTCGTGTCCCACGTAGACAGGGGAAGGGTGGTGAGTTTGCTTGTTGTGTTGGCTGGAGAGAGAGGCCATATCTGAGCAACAAAAGAGGTTCTCGTGGGGGTGACTCCTAGGCTTAATTTTAAGTAGGCTTGAGCTATCCTTTGTGGGGTTAAGTTTCATATGAACAAACCCCAAGACTGGGGGCTCAGCCTATAGCTTTGGTTGTCCACACTGCTTGTGAGAATATCAAGAATTCAACTTGGGGAGGTTGAATTTTCCCCCATTCTCACCATTCCCCAAAGGGAACTCTGCAAATACCCTTCCACTCACTGATCAAATCACTCTGGGATTCATCAGGGCATCACTCTGGACAAACCAACAAAATCTCATGTCCTACCCAAGGTTCCATGCACTCATGTTGTTCAAGCTATCTACATAAGTTATACTAGGAAATGCACTAGTCAAAATACAAATTTGTACCAAATAAACATTTTTTGCTTTAGTCTCACACATAATTTGAAATTTTAGAATATTAATTACCATCCATTTTCAGCACCCTGCAGTAATGACATTCTTTTGTTCTTCCTCATGCAAAAACATTTTTAAAATTGTACATTTAGTCACTGTCATTATACACTCTAGGCAATCCTAGATTAGAACATCTCAGTCTTTATCATCTATCTTTATTTCTGATTTCATTTGTGCCTCCAGCCCTCCTCCCTCTATCATTCTCACATTCAGCTTCATTCAGTGTTTTAACATAATTGTATGACAGTTGGGTAGTATTGTGCTGGCCATTTCTGAGTTTTTACATTCAGTCCTGTTGCACAATCTGTATCCCTTCAGCTCCAATTACCCAATATCTTACCCTATTTCTATCTCCTGATGGTCTCTGTTACCAATGAAATTCTCCAAGTTTACTCAATAATGTCAGTTCTTATCAGTGAGACCATACAGTATTTGTCCTTTTGTTTCTGGCTAATCTCAATCAGCATAATGTCCTTAAGGTCCATCCATGTTGTTACATACTTCATAACTGTATTCTGTCTTACAGCTGCATAATATTCCATCGTATGTATATACCACAGTTTGTTTAGCCACCCATCTGTTGATGAACATCTTGGCTGTTTCCATCTCTTGGTAATTGTAAATAAAAGACAGAATTTTACCACCACCACCACCACCCCCCCACTGATGGGAGAGAAATATAACAAAACATCTAGTAACCATCCGGTCTTATTTCTTACACTAATGTCAGTCTTCCCTTTTTTTTTTCTTTTCCATTTTTGCCTTTTTCTCTGCCAGTGGTCCTAATCTCTTGTAAGATTTGCCTTGCTGATAATGATATCAGCATTATGATAACTTTTTAAATTCATTCTTGATTTTACATTGACATTTTGTGGAACTAATTTTAAAATCTTCACTTTTCACGCTGTGCCAGTATTTTCATTCTTTGTCTCCTGTATGTATTTTCTACATTTTTAACAGTAATGAATCATTTGTTATTCTAGTGTGAAAAATTAAATTCTGATAATGAAGATCTTCTGGCACGAATTGAGACCCTACAGTCTAATGCCAAGTTGTTAGAAGTACAAATTTTAGAAGTTCACAAAGCCAAAGCAATGGTAGACAAAGAATTGGAAGCTGAAAAAGTTCAGAAAGAGCAGAAAATAAAGGTAAAACCTGTTCTGTGAAATGGATTCTATTTTGTGTTGTTTTTATCGAAATAAAATTTAAATGAAGGAAAGACTTACTAAAGAGTAGCATTGTGACTATAGCAGAGTTCATTAATTCCTTAACATATGCCAGCTTTAAATTTGAGAATCCAACCTATGATCTTTGAGTATATGTTTTTAAAGATTGATTGAGAGTGATTTTATTTTTAATTTTAGGAACATAGCAGTACTATAAATGAACTTGAAGAACTTCAGCTACAACTTCAAAAGGAAAAGAAACAGCTTCAGAAAACAATGCAGGAATTAGAGCTTGTTAGAAAGGTAAAATCCAGAGACAAAACACAAATACACATTGTGTATGTATTTATACACATTGAAAAAGTAGCATTTCAAAAGTGAAATGATTGCTAGTGCTAAGTAATCATTTCTAAATTGGTACCCTCAAAAAAATTGAAAATTTAACTTATTTTTCTCAGTACTTGCCTTCCCAGAAGAATCTTGCATCAAAAATTATTAGATTTTGGGTTGCTATCTCTGTACATGATTTTCTGTAGGTGACTGTTGTGTAACACATGAAACTTTAGTATCAAAGCTTGAAATGTGTATAGTACTCTGCTAATTAACTATAATTAGCTGTATTAACAGCATTAGCTATAGCTAATTTTTCTCTTCAAAGACTGTAAGAGCCACTGAATATTTTATAATATTTATTTTTTAAACTAGAGCCCCCTCAAGTATAGAATTACCTTTTCTGGTTAATGAAGGTTATATTAGAAAACAATAACTAAGAAAGTTGAGTTAACATTAGAAACTGTTCATTTATGAAATGACAAACTAGAAAGTAACCTCTAGTTTCTTAATTACAGTATAAATTACTGCTGTATTTCTTAAATACAGTATAAATTAATATTTTATGTAAATACTGATTTACATAAAAGGAGAATAGTATTTGTTCTTTCTTGTGGAATCATTTTAACAATTTTACAAGTGAAATTAACTGATCTAATCTGTGGGTCTTCTGTTTTATGGTATCTACAGGATGCCCAACAAACTACATTGATGAACATGGAAATAGCTGATTACGAACGTTTGATGAAAGAACTAAGTCAAAAATTAACTAATAAAAACAGCAAGATTGAAGATTTGGAGCAAGAAATTAAAATTCAGAAGCAGAAACAGGAAACCCTACAAGAAGAAATGAGTGAGTTAAACAGAATTCATTTTAGCTTATATATAATTATTTATCATAACAGAATAAAAGCAGGTGTGAGCATTAATGTTCTTTTCACCGGTCTGTGTCAACCACTTGTTTAACATAGTGGTGAACATTACTGAGGACCAGAAATGATATAAAACCATTTGTCTTTTAGATATTTACAGTCCAAGTTGGTGCCTAATACATTCAGTCACTTAAACATTGCTTAAGTGCCTGCTTTATGGGTAGTACAGAGATAAAAATGATCTTTCTCCCCCGTTTACTGATTGCCAGCAGAGCATGAAAATTTTAATAACTGTGAAGTATTTCTTTGTAAGTTTATATTCCATTTTATGCATAAAATAATTTCTAATATGAGCATTTAAAGCCATAAATTTCCCTTTAGGCACTCTAGTTGTATTCACAAATTTTTATATATTGTATTTATATTTTAGTTCATTTCAAAATATTTTAAAATTTCTTTGTGATTTCTTTGATCTGTGGGTTTAGATGTGTGTTTATTCCTAAATACTTTAAAGGCTTTTTAGTTATCTTTCTTTTAATAATTCCTAATTTAATTCCTTGGCAGTTAGAGGATCCATTGTATTTTCAGTGCTTTTAAATTTATTGAGGGTTTTTTTGTTTGTTTGTTTTGGCTCAGCATTTGATTTCTTTTGGTGAATATTCACTTTAAAAGAATGTTAGCATGCGTTAGTTGTTACACTTTTAATCTAAGTCTCTATAACATAGCCTGTAGTTGAGTCTTGCTTTACTCTCCAACTGACAATCTCTGCTCTTTAATTGGAGTAATTAAATCATTTGTATTTAATGATTTGTATGGTTAGGTTTAAACCTACTAATTTGTTAATTGTTTATTATTTGTCTTATCCTTTGTTTCCCACTTCTTGCTTCCTTTGAACTAAATGTTAACCATCTCATTTTATCTCCTTCATTAACTTATTATATATTCATTGCTATTTTTTAGTGGTTGATATAGGGTTTATAGTAAACATCTTGAATTTATCATAGATTACTTTCAAGTGATTTTCACGTATAGTATAAGGATTTTACAGAATCTTACATTTTATTTTATATATTTGTGCAATTTTTAACATTTTTTTCTACTATTTAACTTCTATATACATTATGAACGTCACAATAAATTATTATTTTTGTTTGAAAATAGTTATCTTTCAAATCAGTTGTAAATAAACTATGGCCCACAGGCCAACTGTCTGCTTTTTTGTTTTATTTTGTTTTGTTTTAATATTTTTATTGTAAAACCTTAACAAACATTCTTGACATACAAACATTCCACATATGGTGCACAATTCCACATACGGTGTACAATCAGTGGCTCACAATATCATCATATAATTGTGTACTCATCACCATGATCATTTTTTTTAACATTTGCATCTCTCCAGCAAAAAAAGAAAAAAGAAAAACTCATACATACCATACCCCTTAACCGTCCCTCTTATTGATCCTAGTCAGCTGCCTACTTTTGTAAATGTAGTTTTATTGAAACATATCGACACATTAATTACTTATTGACACACATTAATTTATATTGTGTGTGGCTACTTCCTTGCTCCAACAGCACAGTTGAGTAGTTGCAACAGAGACTATATCACCTCCAAGCCTAAAATATTTACTATCTAAACTTTTAAGGAAATGTTTACCAACCAAGGTTTTAAAGAAATGAAAAATTAGGGAATATTAAAAAATATATTTATTCATCTATTTTCTATTTCTAATGTTCTTCATTCCTTAATGTTTTTTTTCTTTTTTTTGGTTTTTTTATTTTGTTTTGTTTTGTTTTTTTGACATGGACAGACTCTGGGAATCAAACCCAGGTCTCTAGCATGGCAGGCAAGAACTCTGCCACTGAGCCACTGTAGCCCACCCCATTCCTTAATGTTTATCCAGATTTACATCAAGTATCACTTTTCCTTTTGCTTGATGAACTTTCTTTAGTATATCTTGTAATATATACCTGTTGTCAGTGAATTCTCCCAGCCATTGTTTGTCTGAAAAAGCCTTTAATACTGCCTTCATTTTTGAAAGATACTTTTGCTGGATATTAGAATTTTAGACTGATAGGTTTTTTTCTTTCAAAACTTAAAAGATATTGTTCTATTGTCTTCTGGCTTGCATGTTTTCTAATGAGCAGTCTGTGAAATTTTTATCTTTTTTACTTTGTACATAGTGTGTCTGTTTTTTTCTGATAGCTTTAAATTTTTTTTTTTTTTTTAAATTTGCATATGGGCAGGAGGCACCAGGGATTGAACTCCAGACCTCCAGCACGGCAGGTCGGAGCTCTGCCTGCTGAGCCACGGCAGCTGCCCTAAATTTTTTCTTTTTGACATAAGTTTTTAGAAATTTGATTATGATGTGCCTTACCTTGTTTTGTTTTGTTTTTTTCCTTGTTTGTGTCCTGCTTTTGGTTTATTGAGCTGCTTGTACGTATATAGTTTTCATATACGTACAGCATATATATTTCTCCATTGTTTCTTCAAATATTTTTTCAGTCATACCTTTCCTTTTTGTTCTCCCCTAGAGCTTGAATTACACCTGTTATACTACTTGATAAAGTCTCCATAGGCCTATGATTACTCTCCTTTTTTTAATCTCTGACTCTTTTTTATTGCTGTTGTCTCTTCAGGTTGACTGATCTTTACTATCTAATATGTTAATCCCATGTGGTAAAGTTTTCATTTTAATGTAAATTGTTTTAATGTCCTTATTTGCCAGTTCCATCATTTCTGAATTTGTTTCTACTGATTGATTTGTCTCCTGGTTATGGGTCATATTTTCCTGCTTCTTTGCATGGGAAGTAATTTTTAATTGGCTGTATGTTTTACATTGTTGAATCCTAGATATTTTGTATTCATTTAGATAGTGTTTAACTTTGGCTAGCAGTTACTTGGATCAAGTTATTTGTTGATCCATTTTATCTTTGTGTGGTTTGTTTTTAATTATTTGCATGGCAACTCTAGAGTAGCCTTCCTATAGGTCCAGTTCAGCCCCACTACTGAGGTGGAGATTTCCTGGGGTCTACTGCATGCCCATGTGTTCATTGTCTCTCCACTCTGGCTGCTGGGAACTTGAAAGACTTATAGCCCTGTGTAAATTCTAGGTATATTTCAAATAACAGCCCATTCATCCATTCCTCACAAGTTATTATCGACTTGGCCCTCTAGGATTTCATCCTTACAAATACAGAGATTGGTATTCAGCCAAAGACTCCAGATAATCTCTATGTAGATTTCTGAATCTCTTTTCTGCGTGGCTTCCGCCTATCTGATACTGTGTAATACAAATTCTAGCTATCTCAGTCTCCCAGAATTCCAATTTTGTCTTCTCAGTAAAACCAACAGGCTCTGTTTGGGATTGCCCTCTGTACCAGTCTAAAAATTACCTCTATGCAGACAGCCAGGACAATAATAAGGCTCACCTTATTTGTTTACTCTCTCTCAGGGATCATAGACCTTGACTGCCTATTGTCCAGTGTCAGAAAGCATACTTTTTCATATATTTTGTCAAGTTTTCTAGTTGTTTATGGCAAGAAGTTAAGTCTAAAGACTCTCATTTCCTTGAGGCTATATGCAGAAGTTCTATAAAATAATTTAAGGTGGCTACAAAGTTATGTTTACGTTTCCTTGGCTGCTAAAACAAATGTCATGCTTTTGTTGCTTAAACAGTGGAAATTTATTAGATTAAAATTTTGAGGCTAGAAGTCTAAAATCAAGCTCTCATCAAGCAGTGCTTTCTCCCAGAAGATTACGGTGTTCTGGAGCTGTTTGCTGGTCCTCCTAGGCCCTTGACTTTTCTGTTACGTGGCAGTTCACATGGTGGCCTCTCCTGGCTTCTTTCCACTCTGATGACTTTTGGCTTCTGCCTGTGGCTCTCTTTCTCTGTGTCTCAATTTCATTCTGCTTTTTATAAAGGATTCCAGTAATAGAATTAAGACCCCATCCTGATTCATTTGGGCCATACCTTAACTGAAGTAACCTCAACAGAAGTTCCTGTTTACAGTGAGTTCATACACACAGGAATGAATTGAAATTAAGACATATTTTTCTAGGGTATGTGGCTCCAAGCCACCACAATACCATATGATAAGATGTTAGATATGTAATTAATGAGGAAATGGGATCAAGGAACTATTAAGATAGTGGGACTATACAGTAAAATCAAACAAAACATCAAGATGTAAATTGTATCTTCTGTGTGCTTTCGCTATCACTATCGTCTCCCTTTAATTTGACCTTGATATTTCCAGAAGCCAGAACAAAGACATAAACATTGGTTATAGCGTTTACAGTTTCCACATTATTAGAACAAACTGATGTTTGGGAGAAATACAGCTTTTACTGGTTTTGAGACCTTAGTTTGCCAGGCTACTTTGACAAATAGCGCCATGAGCTTGGCTAAAACAGCAAGCATTTGTTGGCTCACGGTTTTGAGGCAAGAGGAAGTCCAAAATCAAGATCTTGGCAAGGCTTACTTTCTCTTGGAGTTTGTATGTTCTGGTATTGTCTGCCAGTAGTCCTTGTGGTTCCTTGGCTTATTTTTCTGCCTCCTGTCACATGACAGTGTCCTCTCTTTCCATCTGTGTTTTTGGTTTCCACTGTCTTTCAGCTTCTTGCTCTTCCCTATGGCTTTCTCTGATTTCTAGCTTCTGGTTTCTTCTCTTTATAAAGCCTCCGACAGTATGGATTATGCCCCACCCTCATTTTGTTTAGCCACACCTTAACTTAAAATAACATCTTCACTGGGCTCACATCCAAATGAATGTGGATAGAGATTAAGAACATGTCTCTATTGGAGTACTTAATTGTATCTATGCACAGGAACACTGATATGGGTCAGGGATTCCAGACTTGATTTGTATATCACACAGTCTCTGGAGCACTTTCTGGAAAATCCAGTCCCAGATGTAATGATTCAGAATCCTGTAGAGGCGGGTCTTGGAATTTGTGTTTTCAAAAGCTGCATACATGATTTTGAAGATAATCTTATTTTCGGGACCACTAAATGGTTCACTAACTGGAGTCTTTTTTCTCAGCAGCATCCCCACAATAAATAAATTAGCAGATTTTACGTAGCTGTTTACTAATGTGAACTTTATTATGGCCAAAAAATATAGTGGCCAAATAGCAGTTTATGGCAAGTTCGTGGGTTAGAATTGGATCAAAATAGTAAAGTCCAAGTGTACAGAGTTCTGATGATCTGCCTGTGTCCAGGAACAAAAGGTATAATACTAAATAATTAAATGGATTTTATAGTTTCCAGACCATTCACCTTGCATATACCATATCTTCCGATTAGATTTTTGGTGCAAATTGAATAGCAGAGCCCATGAACTTCCCAAACAAACAAAAGCAAAAATTCAACAAATGGTGCTGTAAAAAGGAGATACTCACATGGGAAAAAAATGAAATGTTACCCCTGCCATATAGCATACAAAGAAAAAAAAATTTGAATAGCAAAGTTGTAGATTATATTCCTACAATGCAAACATGTGGTTTTATGAACTAATACGAGATCCATCTATTTTTGACATTCATTTAGCTGAAAGTCTTGATACTTTGGATAAAATTTTTGTGCAAAAATAAAAAATTTGATTGACTTACTCTGCCTTATAAATTAGTCCATACATCTTAATCTCAGATCCCTCTGTGATCTAACCCCAGTCTAACTTTTCAACTGAATTCTCATTTTTCTCTTATGGGTAAATAGGACTGGTAATTTTCCCTGATACATGATATATGCTTTTCCACAACTGTATATTTCCTCTGCTATTATTTTGCTTTCATACCCTAGCTCTCCCATCCCCATACTTACCTTTTGACCTTCCTCCTCATAAATGTTTCCTATTCCATGAACCCTTCCTTGTTGCCCCATGAAAACCATAAAACCTTTAGCCCAGGAGGAACATGATAGCCTTTTATGTTTCTTTTTAACATTTATATTTTGCTTTATATTACTTTTATTTGTAGAATGTTATCACCCAGTTGCATTCTATATTTTTTTAAAATCTGGTACTTGTAAGTCTTACTTATAACTCCTGGAGCACTAAGGAAAGAATTCATGTGTATTTTGTGCTTTAAAAAATGCTTTTGACAACTGAATAAATAGTTCCCAGGAAATAACTGAATTAGATTCATAAAAAGTATAATGTAGATATATTCTCACAGTAAACCTGTTCATGTTTATGAACTAATGCAGTCTGTATGTGTGAATTTGATTTCATCAAGTTAATCGTTGCTGGTAAGACTTTTGGCAGCAGTTTATATAGTGCCCAGAAATATAACCGGTCTAGACAAGGTGCCAAGCAAACTCTTCTTTGACGGACCAGATAGAAATTTTTTAGGCTTGTCGAGCCACATAGCATCTCTCATATATATTCTGTTTGTTTTATCACAGGCTGCAGTCAGATTTAGGCAGTTGTAACCTGTGTTCTTAAACAGTGAATCCATTCAGGCCTATCTAATATCTGCTTCTTCTTAATCTCTACTGTAATAAAAGTTTCTCTTCCCTAGTAAACTTAACTTTCACTAACAATCTAGTCCTATGAGAATAATTATTATTATTACCCCTGAATTACTATGACAAAAAAAGAAAACTAGATATAGCCCTCTGATATGATACAGTTGGGAATTTGTAGCACTTCTTTAGAGGTATTTTTAAAGAAGAGTCCTTATATCCTTTTGGAGATATGGTAAATAGGGTCCTACTTGTATTAGAGATATTTACAAGTCAGTGAGATTAGGAGTGCAGGAAGTAGGTGAGGGTATAGGTCAGGAATCAGCAAACTTTTTCTGTAAAGGACCAGAGAGTAAGTATTTTAGGCTTTGTAGGCCATAACGTCTCTGTCACTACTATTCAGCTTTCCCAGTATAACCCTAAAGCCACCATAGATAATACGAAAATGAATGAGCCTAGCTGTTTTCCAATAAAACTTTTTTTTTTTGCAAAAACAGGTCAGATTTGCATAGTTTTTCAACCCGTGGTACAAGTGAAATAAAATTGGTCTTTGTTGATAACTGCTAAGGCTGGTTTGATAGGTACATGGGGTTTATTATACTCTTGTCAGTACTGGTATATATGCTTGAAATATTCCAAACTAAAAAGCTAAAACTAGTTTCTTTTGTTTATACAAAGAAAATACTCAATATTTATGCATTTAAATCCACTCATAAAAATTGTCTTGTCTCTTTCTATGAAATAATTTCTTATCCTAGCTTTACTTCAGTCTTCGGTACAACAGTACGAAGAAAAAAACACCAAAATCAAGCAACTGCTTGTGAAAACCAAAAAAGAACTGGCAGATTCAAAACAAGCAGTATGTTAACTTCTCAGTTTCATATTTTAATTCCTATTCAGTGTATTTATGAATAACTTTTTTAAAAATTTAACCAAGAATCTCATTCTAGGAAAGTGATCACTTAGTACTGCAAGCATCTTTAAAGGGTGAGCTGGAGGCAAGCCAACAGCAAGTGGAAGTCTATAAAGTAAGGTTTTTATTTTTTAAGATTTTTTTTTTTTTACAAATTTATGTGTAGAAGTAAGGTACCATTTAGGGATTTTTCTTAGTATCCTAACATGATTCTTCAATATTGCAAGGAAGTAGAAGCAGTAAATCAAGTATGATAAAACTAAAATAGACCATTTAGCTCAAGCTAGATTATTTTTGTGTATTTATAAATCCGTAATGTATTAAAAACAGTGCAAAATAGAGCAAGGATGGCTCCTGTTTTAGTTTGCTAGCTGCCGGAATGCAACACACCAGAGACGGATTGGCTTTTAATAAAAGGGGATTTATTTTGTTAGTTCTTCAGAGGAAAGGCAGCTAACTTTCCACTGAGGTTCTTTCTTACGTGGGAAGGCACAGGGTGATCTCTGCTGGTCT